>JAHRHJ020000125.1:0-101990 GCA_019776745.2 Taxus chinensis
CTATAATAGGTAATGTTTCTATCCAGGGCTAGGGTTAAACTCGGAAAAAGTGGACTGATGGTAATCAGTAAAGACCAATCATGATAATAGAAGAGTGAGGTGAAGGACGTATTCCAACATGACGAGTATGTCGTCTAGTAATAGTGACATACATAGTATGTTATAAATCTTTGGCCAAAGTATTGTAAACTTATGGTTGCATTGTCCTATGTCACCAAGTTTAAAACAACGTGATATTAGATGAATATTGGTAACAGATATTTAGATATGTTCTTTAAATAGATCACTCAGTAACCAGTGTAGGGTACGATGACTAAGTATACGAAGTATACAATAGGTATTTAATACATAAGATAACATAAATATATCGATAGCTCACCGAGTTATGGAATGAATAGATTAGTGAATCACTGAGTCATTACAGCTGCATATGTTTATCCATTGAATTTGATTGGCATGGAATGTTTGTTCTAAATATTACTTTATTTAGAACAATGAACATTATTATTATAAAAAAAATAAAAAATTCTCTTGGTTCTAAAGTCTTAAAATGGGAATGTTACACCCACTAAACTCACATAAAGGAGAGACTCGGTGCCTGTATGTTCCTCGGTTGAGCACCCAGTGCCCACTGGGTGATAGGCCGATGCGCATGGGATTCCCTTGGTCTTTGGTGGGTGTAAAAATGACTATCGATCCACATCATTTGTTGTGTCCCTTTGTATTTACACCGCTACCTCAAATTTGAACATAAGGACATTATTACACCATCCCTACCAACCCATCACCTTTCAAGACCTATAACATGCTATACCAGCCCAATGATGTGCTTGTATCAGTCAAGGCATCTGCCACTATCACTACTTCACCTTCACCTATAATCCCATCTACCAAAACTGTCACTACCTCTACTGCATCTAACCTTGCTATCCCAACTGTAGCTATAGCCTCTACTACTGATCCACCTCTTTCCCCATCATCTATCAATCCATCTATCCTTACTACCCACATACTCACTACTGATCCCTTAGAAGGGTTTTTTCAATACCTCACTCTATGGGAATACCGACTATATAATATCAACACCTTCCTCACCCCGCAAGAGTATGGGAACCTGCGCCAACACCCTAGTTATGACATCTGCATAGGTGGTGTTTTTCCTTATGGCCCTCCCCACCTTTGCACCAATCTAACATATGGGGGACTTGATATGGTCACCTATAAACTTGAACCTCCATCCCAAACCCAACCATTTGTATCTTACCTACACTCCCACACTAACCACCACTTCGCTCACACTTTCCTCCACCAGTGTGCATGGAAAGGATTTGGGTTCGGCTTTTACGAACATGGCCACCATACTGTCATTTCATGTACCTCTCATAAACACAATGACCATAGTGGCATCAGTTTTCACGCTTTAACCTCCAAGAAGGTTTACGTCGAGCTCATCCAAGAAGGGAAATATTCCCCACCTCATTCACCCACATTACCATCTTCACCCACAGAGTCCATAGATCCTAAATTTATTCCTCCTAACATTTTTTTTCATAAACACCATTTCCCTAGGACCGCGTACCTATCAACATGACGATGAAGCTCCCTCTTCTCTCTCATTTCTGTATCCTGACATGATTGATGACAATACACCTTATATTAATGTATTTCAATGTCAGGATGATGAATCCATCCTCACTTACCTTTGTGCAGAAGATTCATATATTCATTGGTTGTTACCTTCTAAGACACAAACCATGTTGAATTAATCAACCATAGAAATCAACATTAACACTCAAGACAACCCACACATTCTAAAGATCGGCCAATCCTTAGACGCTACTGAACAGGAAGCCTTCGCCTCTTTCCTTCGAGACCATAGTAATGCATTTGCATGGTCCTATGCCAATATTCTCAGTATTTACCCAAAAATTGTGGTCCACAATATCATAACCATTCCTAATGCCAAACCCATCAAACAAAAGCTGCGAAAAATGCATCCTCTCATTGCTCTTTTGGTCAAAGAAGAGCTTCAGTGCCTTATCTCAGTTTCCTTCATTATACCCATTGATTATCCCCAATGGATCTCTAACATCATTCATGTCATAAAGGTGCCATGGGGACTTTGAATTTACATAGAATTCTATGACCTCAACCTTGCTTGTCCCAAAGATAATTTCCCCTTACCAAGCATCGACCAAATAGTTGATCTCACTGCTGGCCATGAAATTTAATCACTCATGGAAGGTTTCTCGGGATATAATAAAATATTACTAGCTCTAAAGGATCAACACAAGACTGCCTTCATCACCCTTTGGGGGACCTTCTAGTATCTATTCATGCCTTTTGGCCTCAAAAACATTGGTACTACATATCAGTAAACCATGAATTACATCTTCCATGACATCATGCATCACATACTGGAATATTACGTAGATGATTTTTTGGCTAAATCCAAACATCAAACTACACACTTTTCCATCCTTAAATTCATCTTTGACCGACTCATCAAGTATTGTGTGTGTCTTCAACTAAAGAAGTGTGTATTTATGGTACTTTCTAGAAAAATCATAGGTTTCATTGTTTCTTTGCGTGGCATAGAAGTCGATCCTACTAAATTCAAGGCCATTCTGGAAATTCCTCTACCCACTAATATTTGTTAAATTCGAAGCCTACAAGGAAAGTTGCAATCCATTTTTTTTGTTTTATCTCATAGCTTTATAACCATTCTCAACCATTCCATCATTTTCTCAAGAAAGATGTGTCCTTCAAATGGGATGAAGAATGTCATAAATCCTTCAAATTCTTAAAACAATACCTCCTTCAACCACCAATGCTCATTCCTCCTAAAATGATCAGCCATTTTACTTATATATTTCTGCCACTGAACATTCTTTAGGTGTCATGTGCACTCAGCACGATGAGAAACACATAGAGCAAGCGGTTTATTACATAATTTATACCCTTTTGGACTACGAAACTAGATATACCCATGCCACAAAACTCTACTTAGCCTTAGGTTCATCACCACGCAACTCTTTTCCATTACCTACTCAATCACAAAACCTTCAATCACTTACTAATAAAGACACATTACACTATATGTATGCCAAACCCTATCAACATCAACGTGCCACAGGTTGGCTTATGATTCTTTCCAACCTCGATCTCAAATTCATTCATCAAAATTCCATCAAATGCTAGGCAATTTTTGACCAACTAGATGACACACCTATTTTTGGGGATCAACCATCTAACTTTGCTTCCAGATAATTCTATAGATCCCCTTTCCTTGTGACGAATCCACTTACCAAATGACCCTTCTTGATGGCTCCAAGTTTCAGTGGGGGTTGGGCTGGTGTTATCCCTCCTTCATCCTCTTGATGAGGTGGACTTATGCTTTTTCTTTTAAACTTTGATTTTTATTGTATAAAAATATTGTAGAATACAAGCCCTCGTATTGGGTCTCCAGATGCATACGCCTTAGATTGATACTGCATTAGTGGGGATATCTTATCAATCCCCTTCTCATCATATTTCCCTGTCTAATCAACCTATTAATATTATTCATAAGTACCTTGGCATTATCATATATACATACGAAAAGCAAGAAAGTGATAATCTAAGCATCCAAATATCCAAACATCACCAAATACCATCAAAAAATCATATATATATATATATATATATATATATATATATAGAATTGATTTTTTTGAAAAAATCGTACAAAATGGATTTGGCCCATCTACAATCAATGACTCAAGCACCCTCCCCTTTGATAAGGAAGGAATCTTACGATTTGAAAATAGAGTCTATTTACATTTTCTTAATGATTTGAGAAAGAAATTGTTAACTGAATTTCATAATTCACCTTTTTCTGGACACCCTAGAATTGTTAAGATGCTTGCTGATATAAAACAGCAATATTTCTAGAAAGGAATGAAAAAGGATGTTATAGATTTTGTGACACATTGCCTTGAATGTCAATGTGTTAAAGTGGAACATATGCACCCAGCTAGTTTTTTGTATCCTCATAGCATACCAAATTACAAATGGCATGTAATAAGTATGGATTTTGTACAAGGGTTACCTATGTTAAGCAATAAGCATGATGTTATCTTAGTAGTCATTGATAAATTAACAAAGGTAGCACATTTTACTACTGGAAATTTGAAGGACGATTCTTCTATTTTGGCAAGAAGATTTGTACCCATGAAATTTTTAGATTACATGGGGTACCTGAGTTAATCATTTCAGATAGAGATCCTATAATGACGTCAACATTTTGGAAAATGCTTAATGCAACTCTAGGAACTAAGCTAAATTTCAGTTCTGTGTATCACCTGGAAACAGATGGATAGACTGAAAGAGTAAATCAAGTTTTAGAAGATATGTTATTGATGTATTGTATGGATCAGAAGTATAAGTTGGAAGATTATCTTCCATTAGTTGAATTTGCATACAATAATACATATCATGCTTCTCTTAAGATGGCACCTTTCGAGGAATTATACAAAATAAAATGTACATAACCCCTGTTATTGGGATAGCATAAGGATAGAGAGGTAATTGGACCTAAAATCCTTATGGAAATGGAACAACAATTTAAGTTGATTCGTGAATGCTTGAAAGAAGTAGCAGATAGGAAAAAGAGTTACGCTGACTTGAAGAGGGTTAATAGGAAATTTGAACTTGGTGAGAAGGTTTTTCTTCAGGTTTGAACCAAAAAAGAGTTCTATAACTTTTGGCAATACTACCAAGTTATCACACGTTATGTGGGACCTTTTGAAATAGTGGAAGTAATCAACCCTGTAGCTTATTGTTTAGCATTACCTCCTACTTTGTCACGAATGCATGATGTTTTCCATATTTCTTTGCTTAAGAAATACAATTCATATTTATTCACATGTGTTAAATTGGAATTCCTTGTAGGTCCAAGACCCAGGATAATCATGGTTAAACCCATTTGAGTGGATAGTTGTTATTTTCCTCCTTTGCAATTCAAGTGTTGACATGTGATTTTCCTTATAAAGATATGTTCTTTTGATTGATGAGATCATGCTTGATATGGATAAATATTTTCTTCTCTTAAGATCTTTAGACTGAATTGGAATGGCTTCCTTGAATCCATTTTTCACTTCTTGTAGGTGAGTTGCAATCTGGTTTAAGAGTTGTAAACTTGTCTATTAATATGACTCATCCTTGGATCAATTTCAGTGATCCAAGGAATGTTTTAAATCTGCTCTGTTGAACGAATGGTAAATTGACATTCCATGAATTAAGTGACATATTGACTGAACTTTGTTGTTACAAGTTCTTTGATTTTTGTGTGAACGTATTTCCATTCAGTTGTATGTTGTGCTTGGGTCTTTGGAGATCGATCGTGGCAGGACAATGCTGGCGTAAATGAAATACAGTCTGTTCATGACATTGGGAGGATTTGAGATCCTAAAAAGGACTATCCTACGGAATCCTAAGCTAGGTAAGAATATATACTACCTATGTTATGTTACTTAATTGATTTTATTTCTAACCTAAGCCTTGAGCTAAGGGAGTATAGAAAGGTTTCTAGGCTATTTAATTTAACCTAAAACCTAATGCTAAATGGTTATGTGATGAACTAACCTAATGCCTAAAACTTTTATGTTGTGAATTAATCTAACCTATGTGGAAACTACCTAAGGTAATGTGTTAAGACCTAAGGTGGTAATTTATTGTTGGGGTTATATCCTAAGGTTACATATCATAAGCTAACCTAAGATCTAACCTAAGAAATTATATCTATCCTAAACTAATGGGTATGAAGGGGGAATTGGTGGTCGCATGGCTCCACGGTGATGGTTCCATTGACATTTAAGTTGTTTAGGATAAGGTTTTAAATGCATAGAGTACTACCAGTTTTGGCAGGGGCTAGTTGACTTGGTGGAGGCTTATGTGGAAGTGTCACTAAAATGGAATTTCATGTTAATTTTGATTTGGCATTCGCCAGACTTGGAAGTTGGTGGCAAGGAAGGATAGGTGGGAAAATTGGAATTAATGCAATTTATTGTTTTTGGTTTTCGTGCTCAAACCGCTTTGGAAGGCATGCATACGGGTTTGTTTGGGGTTGTTTCACTTTGCATGTATCATGATTTTCACTCTGCATGCTCTCTAGTTTTTCGAACCAGCAGATTGAACTGCACTTAATGGCTATTTTTGAAGTCTTAGACCTATTTTCGGTTTGTGGGATATATAAGAAGCATTGTGGAAAAAGAATATGGTTGTTTGATCTTTCGTGGAGAAGAGGAGAAGTTGTGAGCTTGGCTGGAGGTTCCCTTCGATTTGGCAGAAGCACTATCAGGCATGATAGGCTCTAATCTTTAAGATCTCTTGCTTTCTTCTAAATGTTTCATTAAAATGATTATGCTCTTTTGAGATTCTTAGATTGCATATCTTATCTGGTTATTTTCTTGTTGGGTTTATTAAATCTTGTAATTTTGGTTATGAATCCTTGGTAAATGATGCAATAATTGGAAACTTACCTTGTGTTAGTTCTAAAAGAAATTGCATGCAAAACATATTTCTGTTACTCGGCTTTTCATTCTGGAACTGGTAATGGAAGTGTTCTATTTTGATGACCTTCGTTGCTAATGTTATTGTGCTGAGTTATTTGGGAACCTTGATTTTCACCTGTTACTGTGGGAATTCGTGTTTATTGATCTTGAGCTTGTATTGAGCTCGTATTTTGCTATAACTTGCACTCAAGCTCGTATTTCTATTTGGATCTTGTTTTGGTTTGGGTTCAATTTGAACTGTTGTTAGAGGTTCTTGTACTTAGGAATCGTGTTTTGATTCTTATGATGACCTGGACTATTGTTGAACTCCATATATGGAATTTATCTTGTGTTATTTTCTAGTGACCATTTGAACTGTTAATGGAAGTTTGTAATGTACACGGCACTCGTATTTTATTACTTGTGTGGATTCTGAACTTTGTGGGAACCTTGAGTTCCGTTGGAGCTAGTATTTGGACTTCATGTTTTGATAGGAACTTGTGTTGGAACCACTTGTTGTTCTGAACCGACGTTTGGTATCTTGGGTAACTCTGATTTGACTGTTTGATGTTGCCGTATGTGGCTCTGTACCCGTGTTTTATTTGGTGAAATTTTGGACTCATTAATGAAGGTTTGTGTTTTTCACCGCATTCGTATTTTGTTACTTGTGTACATGAACTTTTGTTGAGACTTGGTATTGACTCTGTTATGGTATTTTGAGTTGGGTTTTACTTGTATTAAATGTTTAAAACTTATAACTCTTTGTTGGACTATTGCTCAAAGAAAAACTAGGAGAATAGTTGGCTGAGTTGTTAGGAAAACTCTTTGAGATCTTAACTGAAAACGTCTTGTTTGATGAATGGATTTGGTTATTCTTTTTTAGAACAATTTCTTCTCTTCAGAGATGGAAATGGAATTTTATCGGGGGTATTCTTTTCCCCCTCTATTTGTGGAAACCCATGTTTTCATATCTTTGAAAATAAGCTCCGGTTTCATTTAAAAGAGGAGTTTATTACTTTGGTACTATGAATTGTTATCGTGGAATTACTTTGTCTATGTTCAGATTGTTGTTGTAATTAGTGCTTATTGAATCATGAACTAATTACTCTTTTGTACATGCAAAATTGAAACCTGACAATGGGTTTTCAATCTTTGAGTTTCGTTGATACTCTGAACATATTAGCTTACTGATCGGTTTGTTTTTCTATCTCTTGTTGGATATAGTAAATACACCTTGTGTCTTTATAAAAGAAAGGAATGTGATTCCTTTGTAACAGACAGTTGTTTTAGGACTGCCATGTGTATTTCATTCTGATTTTGGAATTGAAACTCGTGTTCTTTGAAGGTAAATAAGTGTAAGGAAAATGGCAGAGTGCTTTCTTCTTACTGCGAGTTGATTTCGTTCTCTCTCCTGGGAACTAGCTTATCAATCTCTAGTTTGAATTAAAAGTGGGAGTTAATTTGTTAGTTTAATAAAATTAATTATTATTGGGATCCTTTTTTAACTAAGATCTCTTTCTTTCTATCGATGGGATAAGTTCATTGGTTGAACTTTCCTGCTATGTTTCTCTTATAAAATGGAGATTTCTATATGAGTTGTTAGTATTCCTTGTTCAAACCATTGTTGAAATGTTGTAGGAAGAGATTGAATGGTTCGGTTTTTTTGAATAGAAAATGTAAGCTTTTTTGGTAGAATGTTTGTTTGACAAGGCTTGCTTGTTTGGTTTGAGATGAGTAAGTTTTGTCTCTTGTACTCTATCTTTTTATGGACCCTCCTTGGATGGACTCGAGTAGTGATTATCTCCTGTATGAGTCTACTTTGATTTGTGAATGTTGATTCAGATCTTTAAATGTTAACTTCTAATATGTGGAAGTAGATTTAGACTTGCAGGTAGACTGTTTGATTCTCTCTTCCTTCTTGGATTGAAATGAGATTTTGTTCTGGTGAATATCTTAAATGTTAAACTTTAAGGTAGTTGACCTTTAAATGAAACAGTTAATTCATGTTATGAATCTGTTCTATTTTTCAGATGTTTTGTGTTTGGGTACAGTTGTAATGATTCTCTTCTTCTTTTTCTTATGAGTTAGATGAATCATCCTAATTAGAACCATGTTGTAAACCCTTCTTTTGGCTTGAAGCAAAGTTAAATGTTGTATTCTATTATGATAGAATTGGGGAACAATGAGATGATATGATCTGTTGTTTTGCTTTAGGATAATTGATAGGATCAATTAAACTCTAATATTGTAAGGCTGATATAGTGGATTATATTTTGTCCTTTTCTTTGAAGTGAATTCAATTGGTTAAAATATACTTCTCTTCCATTTGCTATTGTTGTATTGATATTATGATGTAATAATTGTCTCATTAAAGCAGAGTTGTTTTAATGGAACAATTATTGGAATGCACTTCATTTTAAGGCTTAGTGCTTATCATGCTCAGTTCATTGAACTGACCCATGCTAGAAATTTTTGCATATGGACTTCGTAAGTGATAAAGGAGGAAAAACTTATATGATGAATTGGCTGATTTAAATATGATTCTTGTGAAGAACTCTGATTCGTTCTTGAGATTGTATTGAAAAAGAAAAGTAGTATTCTTTTATAATGAAGATGGTTGTTATGCAGTATACCTAAATGCATAAATATTGTAAATGTATAGTTATAAAGATAAATTGAAAGTTGAGAGTTTACCTGTATTGGTTGTGTAAATTATTTTGTACTTGCATGAAAGAGATGGATTCTATCTTGTGGTTATTCTTCATATTATTTATATGTTTAATGGCTATCTTTTAATAAGATTGGATAAAGGGATTTAGTTCAATCTCCCTACTTGTGATGCAGCTTGTAAAGTTGTGGAATAAGATATTCGTTATATAAACTATATAACATAGTAATGTAAAGTGTGATGAACTTACATTGAGAAATGTGGACATTGGGTAGAATAAACCCTAACACTTAACATGTAGAGAAAGACTCTTTCTCTTTCTTATTTGTTCATAAACCAAAAAGGTTTGGTAACATGACTTAAATTTATCAGAATTCATTTGGTATGAAGCCTACTTTATTCTGGATATATTCTGGCATTGAACTTTTGACAAAATTTATTGTACTTTTAAATATGACATAACATAACACTGTACAGTTATGGTTAATTGGCAGTTTAACCATGTGTTCAAACATTAAAAGCGACAATGAATATAACAAAGTTCTTAATGGGCTAAATGAATCAAATTTAGAAAGAACTTATGATGTGTGTTGGACTAGGGTTTGGAAGGGTTGTTGTAATCAGGTTTTAACCCAGACTAATAATGTATTAACAATCTCCTCGAGGGTTTGTACATCTCGATGAGGTAGTTTCTGTAGGATGTTGGCACACGCCAACTACAGGGTTGTACTTTCAAGAAGGCTTGATTCTTCTCGAGAATACAGCGTTGTAGTTGACATGTGGCATCACCCTTCCACATTGATCATCTAGATCTACACACATCTGGAACTCGGACTTGAACCTAGTTTCTCTCTAGGTCTAGATGGGAACATATTTAGGATAGGAATTAGCTTCCAAGGGCTCAGGGTACGTTGGCACATTCGGATGACTTAGGTCAAATGGGTATGCCCATCTACCCTAAGCCTTTGTAAGCATCTTCCTATAATAGGTAATGTTTCTATCCAGGGCTAGGGTTAAATCTGGAACAAGTGGACTGACGGTAGTCAGTAAAGACCAATCATGGTAATAGAAGAGTGAGGTGAAGGATGTATTCCTATATGATGAGTATGCCATCTAGGAATAGTGACATACTCAGTATGTTGTAAATATTTGGCCAAAGTATCACAAACTACTGGTTGCGTTGTCCTATGTCACCAAGTTTAAAACAACGTGATATCAGATGAATATTGGTAACAAATATTCAGATATGTTCTTTAAACAGATCACTCAGTACCCGGTTTAGGGTAGGATGACAAAGTATGTGAAGTATACAATATGTATTCAATACTTAAGATAACATAAATAGATTGGTATCTTACCGAGTTATGGAATGAATAGATTGATGAATCACCAAGTCATTACAGCTGCATATGTTTATCCATTGAATTGATTGGCATGGAATGTTTGTTCTAAATATTGCTTTATTTAGAATAGTGAACATTATTAAAAAAAAAAAAATCTCTTGATTCTAAAGTCATAAAATGGATGTTAATGTTCTTTTTGCGCGAGCGCCATTGAGGTTTATTCTTCTCTTTGAATTCCTTATAAGTGCAGTGTGGTGTATGTAGTTTATTAAGGGGATGTTAATGTTCTTGTAATATGGGTTTATTCTTCTCTTGGAATTAAGGTTTATTCCTCTATTAAGGCTAAGGGGATGTTGATGAACATTTACTCCTCTCAAGGAATCTAGGATTTATGTTACTACTTGGTGTATTGGTATTGCAATTGTGTGGTCGGGTTTGTGTAGCATTAAACAGTGATTTCATGATAGTCTAGTTGTTAAGAGGAATATGAGAGAATATTTGGTTCACACTGAGCCTTGGGATCTCAACGATGTTAAATCTAAGGCTATGGAGGTGTTAAACTGATGCAACCTATAATTTATGAGTAATAACCTAGGCATGCTAGCACATCACTCAACCTAGACTGAGCGCTCACCTGAAGTGTGCAAAGGTAACAGGCCCCTCTTTAGGGTTGCTTGTGTAGGATGTTAGCAAGATGAAGAGTTAATGTATTCAGATCCATAATTAGTATAACATTCTATAGAGCATATTCTAGATCTAAATCTAAAGAGTAATAGATATAAATAATGACCATAATGAATTCAACCATGCAAGAACTAGTTATACTCATGATTAACACCTTGAATCAGTCAATACACTCCATTATATTAAACACAATAAATACACAGAAGCTTCTTACAATACCATAAGCTCATGCATGCATCAGATCTGGTAGCATAACTTCACAATAAATTATGTCCAGTCCTCCTATACTACATAGATCACTACATATTTATAAGGGTGGGGACTTTCCCTTCACCGCTTGCATAATTCCCAAAATAGGTCACATGCTGAAAATAGCTATGCACCTTTACAATAATAGACACACATGCAAGTGCGCTAACAATAGATCTCTTTTGGTTAACTGGTAGTATAGCAACTCTATTATTAGCTCAAACCCATGCAAAGCACTTAGTAGACACTCTTCCAAAATAGCCTATGTGTGGCGCAAGTCTTTATCTGGTTTGTGTGCTCTACACACTATCTCCAAAAATATCCTGTACTCCTGAAAATGGCTAAGTCTTGAATCTGTCCTTGTCTTTCATGCATGTGTCCTTCCCTATCCTTCCATGCCTTTGAACGCACCCTGTTCTCACGCATGAACCTTCTGTGTGCCTTCTTCTAAGTATCATACTTTGTCTGCTCAACATTACCCCACACAAAAATACATTGCAGCTCTAGAAATGGTTGCCTCCTGATACTTTTAAAGAATAAAGAATAAGGAATGGAATGAATGGAAAGTAAAGAATTTATGTACAAATAATGACCTTCACCCTGCAACGTCCTCTGTTTTGACTGGAAGAATCAACTCTAGATAATCTCTTTGATTTCAGCTTCTAAGGCTTGTCAATCACTTAGCGCGGCTTATGTCTTTTTCAGAATATCCGATGCAATAGAGTATAATATTCTTGTGCAATCTCTTCCTTCTCATTCTTCTATATGATAAAAATGTTGGACATTACAGTCACCCTTCCTTCTAGAAGATCCATCTTCTAGGCTATAAGTTTCCCAATTTCATCTATCCTATCCTTTTGGGGGTCTTGGGCTGCTGCAAGGGCCTCACTTCTACTTCACTAGCGCCAATCTCTGCGTATCCTATTGTCTCATCTTTCATTTCCTTCAGGACTTCATTGTCCTCTATTATGGTCATGATCCTTATTACTTCCTCTGGAGCTACACATATGTTCAATGCTTGGTCTACCTTCTTTAGCTCCTCCTACAAGGTTTGAAGTAATGCCTCATATGATGAAATATTCCTTACCACTGAAGCCCTTTCTCTCTCTGCTTCCTGCTCAAGATCCTTTGGCTCTAGCATCTGAACTGGTCCATCCTCAAGCACCAAATCAACTAGGGTATGCACATAGTGCATAGCTGAAGGGAACTTTTTGGGTACCTTGGGCTCCAAGTGTGGTCTTGCTTGTAGGACATGATCTCCGATCTCCTCTGCCATGTCGATGAGAACCCCATTATTCTTTTGCTCTAGGTCCTTCTATCCTTTCAGAAGCACGATCTCTTCATATTTGGCTTTGATCTCTTCTCTTAGTGCTTTGATAGTGACATACTTTATCCACATTCCTGCATGCCACCTCTATAGATACCTTCACTAAGGCATTACTCACATGTTCATCAGTCATAACAGTTGGCTTGATGGTTATGTGCCTATTTTTTGGTGCCTTCCTCATTCTCCTTGACACACAAGACTCTTCACACACATCAAAATTAGGCTCATCCATGTGAGTTTGCATGGACCATGACAATTGTTTCCTCATGCGCTTGGTTACCATGTTAGGGTCCATCAACTCCCATCCATACAAGTCCTTGAGGCCCAATGTATTCTGGAATCATGCGTAGACAATTTTACTTGTGTCCTCTTCATAGCCCATGACTGGTGCAACATACTCTCCACTTTCCCTCCTTGATCTTGGCCCCTTAGGAACTTGAGCGCCAAGGTTAGGAGTTCGATCCTATATGTCTTGAGTAGTATCTTGATCTGTTTCTTCTGGTTGCTTTACTTCTTCTTCATCATCCTTCATTTCTTCATCCTTGGGCTCTTCCACATCTTCTGGTGGTATAGGAGAGCTAGGCGTGTTCTCTTTAGACTCCTCCACCTCCTCATTCAGCTTCAATTTCCTCCTTCTCTTCTTACTTGTCTCCTTCTATGGAGAGAGTCGTGGTGATCTTGTACCAATTATGGAGTAGTTGCCTTGAGTTCTTATTCATCTGAACACCCTCTTAAAAAGCATTCTTTAGGTTCTACTCCTACTCCCAATTCTTCATCTCCTTCTTCTTGTGTCTGGGGTGGAGTACTTGTGCGCTCAGCTTCTACCCTATCCGTGGGTTGCCTCCATCCCCTATGTACCAAGATGCCACTATCTTCACGCTCTTCCTACTCATAATCTACCTATATAGGTTCAGTGGGCTTCGGAGCTGGTACATTCTCCAATGTATGCTTTCCCTTAGGCAGCCCTAGGAGCACGAATTCATTCTCTACATACTTGTTACCCCCAAACTTAGGTTTAAGTTGAAGGTATATAAGTGCATCTCCACTATCTCCAATCACCAAACTCATAGGCTTCATGCTTATCATGTCTAAAACTAACCTCTCAATATAGGCAGTCTAACCTGGATATACATACGTCTTCCTCAGTGTGTGGTAGTCACAGTCTACCTTTTCTGCAACAAAATTCAGGTGGCGTGCATCAGTAAAATGGTGGACTGATGCCTAGAAGTAGCACACTGTGAAGGCATATGGTAGTTTGCACCAGGGGATCCAAGTCCCATCCTTCATAGTAAATCACACGATGTAGAAGTGCTGGTATACCAAAAATTGGAATGCCTTTCCCACCACCGAAGGTAACTCCTTGGGGATGCACCACTCCTCTTCAAATGCCGCTTGGAGCTGATCATACCACATCTCCACCCTCTACTTGAATGGCCCACTCATTGACCCTTCACACAAGTACTTGTCAAATATTTCCGCAAGGGACTTGTTTTGCATGGGATACTCCCAGATCTTGTTCTTTGGCCCATCAGGCACTCCAATCTCCATAAATACAAGGGACAATAGGATAGCACCGAAACTAATTTTCTCACCTATGTGTGCTTCCTTGATGATAGTCTTCTGCAATGTAGCCTGATATGTTGTAAATTACTCCCTGTGACATTCTCCTTGTAATGTGTAGCCACATTGTATTCACCTGTGACCATCTCTCTTGATCATTCAATTTGGTCACTAGATGTGCAGCTTCCTATACCACTGGGTACTTCTTCAATTTGTCGATATCCATTCCTCGTAGACCCTTGGTATACCCTAACTCCTTCTGTGTCTCCAGGATTGTTACTTTATCTGTCAAGTCACTATCTAGATCCACTCATTATGCCCTTTAATCCTGTTATTGTTGAAATCAATGCGGCTTTAATCCTTACCCTTCGTCCAACGAAATAGAAAAAGTCTTCATGTACTCTTCTCAATCAACCACTGGTAAAAAGGTTCAAATTTGCCAAAATATGGGATCTCGTACAATTGTTAGACTCTAGTATGCTTTAGGAAATTTTCCCTAACATCATCATACACTGGCATGTCCTCTGTTGTGCGCTTGTTTGTCTTCGTACTCAACAGCGCGTCCAATTCCTTTTTATTATTATCTGATGTGTGGTGGTTTTAATCACTTATCTTGCACTTACGGATGTGATAATCCCATTCTTGTCCCACTATCACACCTTATGGGTATTGCATCTCTAAGAAATTACTCTTGAGATCAATTTCAACCTTTGCTTCCACTTTCTTCTTTCCCTTGGCTCCTACGGCAGGTGCTTTCTTTGGTGTCATCTGTAAATTATAATTGTATGTCTTTTGTAGTGTGCAAATGCTTGCCTTCTATATTATATAATGAGTAAGTCCAAACCCTAGCTTGAATCTATGTGCCCTAGTTGAAATCACATGCCCTAACTCTTTCATAAAACTCTCTCCACTCAAACCCTTCACCAATGGGGACGTAAGCTTCTCCTGTGCACAAATATTCTCTCCATGTCTAGTTTCACACTCTCCACAAATCAACACGATTCGCTCAACTCATTTTCTATACTTATCTCATTAAATTTTTTGTGATTACAATGGTAAAAATGAACTCACATCCCATTCTTATATAGATTTTCAAAATGTTAGTGCATTTATTACTCCTTCACCTACTAATAATCCTCTCATTAATTGACCATTTTCACAATTTACACACAATACAGCTTCATGCCTCAGCTTTAACCTTTTAGCGCACCTTCCTACATTCTGGCTACATACTTCTCTTCAGCATGCACTTCCATGTACCTGAGTACCTCACCACTGTGCCTTCTCCTGGTAGTCTCCATGACCGCATCTTACCTCATGTTATAATGTTCCTTCATTTATCTCCATTTATGGTCCTTATTTGGAAGCAATCTTTTCCACCAACTCTCCAAATTTGAATAACACCTGTAGCAATTTATTCCTTTATGTGTACCCATTTTTCAATAACCACCCCACACAAATGGTATGTGCATTTCTCTGCACTTAAAAATACTACAAATGGTAATTAGCTTTTGGCTTGCAAACACGCTTATTTCACAAAACACCAACTAAATTGACAAAGCATAGCGATGAAGAAGGAAATACATTAAGGGAATACATAATTGAAATCCTAATCTAATTGGAAACACTGCTTTATTACAAACACCAAGAAGACTTATTTATAGTCGGGATCTAGCCTAGTTCTATTGAAGTAATTAGGTAACCATATTTCATCAAGCATTTCTAACTAACAAGCTCTTATTTCAAGTATGTAAGTGATAACATAGGGTCCTAACAAATGTACTTTGAGTTTCCTAGATGGCATAGAAACTTAGAATCATAAAGGAGCACCATCTGTCCTATCTCAAGCTTTTTTCCCCCGATGTGCCTATCATGCCATGCTTTCTACCTGGCTTTTTCTTTCTGACTCTAGCATGCTATTTTTCATCTCTCATCTAACTTAATCAACTGTTCAATTTTTTCTTCTAATGTTGTCTCACTAGCTAGAAATATAGCACACAGAGTAAGAAAATAAGGTAACATGAATTCCATAGAAATAACTACTTCTGTACCAAACACCAACTGAAAGGGTGTGGACTTGTTTAACCACTTGTATGTTGTTTTATATGCCCAAAGCACTGCATAAACTTTATCATCCAAATCCATTCTTCCAACATCACAAATTTTTGTCAATGTCTGGATCAAAATCTTGTTGAAATCCTTTGTAGTTTCATTTCCTTTAGAATGATATGGTGTAGTCTTATGGTACGTAATCATGAACTCATCTAATACAGTTCTGATTGTCTCCTTCAAAAAATGTGTGCCCCTATTTCACCTAGTTCTTAGACGTTTCTTTGAAATATTGATGAAGCAGATAGGGTTACGGGTGTAGAAGGAATAACTGTTGGAATTCTGGTTGTTGGGTTATTGCACGCGTGTTGACTCCTTAATCCATAGCTGATCGTGAGAACTTCCTTTTGGCTAGGAGGAACTACCTGTAATGGAAAGCAAGACCACCAAAAAGAGTTAAACAATATGTGTAGTGAACTGCCTAGCGTGTGCTAGATCTAGGAAGTGTGATACTTCCTAGATGGCTGTCAGTCCACTGTTTAAAACAATTTAATGTGGATAATAAAGTAAACCCTATTGTAATTAAAATGATTTGGGTATCTCATCCAAAATACAATAAGAAAGATCTAATCTAACAGGCTAAGTTAAAATAAGATCTAAAGGTCAAGTAACTGGTTCTGGGTCTCTGCAGGTCTGACAGAGGTCTCAGAAGGTCACAGGTGATAGGGTGATGTCAGGTGGATAGGTTTGTTCTGGGTTGTATGGGTAAATATAGAGATGACACTAGTTAAGGGTGACCGACGCCGGTTGGGGAAAACCTGTGTCAGTTACTATGGAATACAAGGAATGCCACATAATGGGCTCTAGATCTCCGTTATGATTGCACAAAGGAATTGATTGGTTGGAAGGAGGTATTAGGCTATTTGGGTGGGGTTTGGTGAGTTTTAATGGGTATATGGAGGGGTGAGTATTAATGGAGGTCAATGGGTGGCTAGGAAACAAAGAAGGACAATATAATGATGAATACCAATGAACCAAAGGAGTACAACATTTTACTTACTTGGAACCTGGTTTTGGGTGCCTGTGAGTGATGAATGAAGGTGCTGGTAAGAGGTTGAATGCTGTTGAGGATCACCAAACATTGGAAAGCTCCTACATGGGCTGCATGTGCATTCCTTTTTGCTTGGTTGGATCAAATCCTGTGCTGGGGTGAGTGTTATGAATGATGGATGCCTGTGTAAGAGGAAATGCTTGATCTCCTTCCTTGCATGTGTGTTCTCACTAAAATTCATTCTCAGAAGATGTGATATCTCTTAGGAATGTGCCAATGTTTTCCAACCTCCAAAATAAGGTTGTTTTGGGGATTAAAAGGTGACGGATGGTGGTTCTGGCTTAACCGGTGATGGTTAGGGGTAACCAGCATCGGTCAAGGTGGGATTTCCTAGGTTTACTAAACTAGGGAGATCCTCTTGATTTTCTGGGATCTCATGTCGTTAACCCATGGATTAGACTAGAAGCTTCTTGTAAGCATGTGGGAATGTGGTTAGAGGGAATGTAGGCATTGATTTTTAGGGTTTGGGTAAGTCTTAGTTAGTTATGGCAACTTACTAAGAATAGGTCTTAGGGTGAGTTGGCTTGATTAGGTGTCTAGGTGAGATGTATGTGTACATTATCCCTAATTAAGATATTTAAATAATAAATATGGTGAGGATAATGAATTAATTTAATTAAATTAATTAAATTAATATTAGTGGAGTGAAGGGGGCCATGGCTAGGTTAATGTGATGAAGGGTGTTTATTTGTCGAGGGACCAAAGGGGAGTGTGACCTAATTTTAGTGTCTACATTTTGCCCCTTTTTGTTGCATAGCTTGTATTGGTAAGCGACGCTAACAAAAATAAGATGTGGTTGCCCCATGTGTGGGTGAAGGTGATCCCCCTCAAACCAGGAACTGATGAGGTAGAAGGCAGAAGCGGTGAGTGGTTTGATAAAAGGTAAATGTGAGAAAGGGGAAGGTGGTTAATGGGGGAAAAAGGGTTAAAGGTCTACTCAGGAAATCTAGGTAATGGGTCAGGGTCAAAGGTAGCAACAGTCAAATGCACGCACACGTATAAACTACAGCACACTATCGGTTGAAGAGCAGTCAAACTCTACATCGTCTAAGGTCGATAGGTTTATCCAAACAAGGTTGAAGTGATTCCGGTATCCAAGGTATAGGATATGGTCAGGAAACACAACGTAGGTTAGGTGCAGGAACGTTTAGGTATGTTCTCGTACACCAAAGGTAGGGTCAGGATAAATGGTCATGGTAATAGGCTAGGTAAGGTCATTAGGTCAACAACACAGGTAACAGTGCCATAAGGTATAGCAAACACATGAGGTCAAAGGTCACTAGCAATGGTCAAGGGCCAAAAAAAATCTAGGTCACGACACGGGTAAGGCTGAGGGAGGGGTAAAATAAGGAGTCCCCAAAGGAGGACAAAGGTAGGTAGTAAATGATAAGGTCAGGAAGGTGGAGTAAATAGTCATGGTAAAGGTTAGGTGAGGTAAATGGTTAGGGTAAAGGGTAGGTGTGGGAAAAAAGGAGGGATAGGTGGGGTAATAGGGTAAAATGTTGGGTTTTGTGCTAGATAGGGTGACTGATGCCGGTTAAGGGTAACTGATGCCGGTATAAGGAAACCGACCATGGTAAGGTAGGGCACGCAACCGATGCCGGTGAAGGTAAAACCGGCATTCGGTTAGGTCGGGTTTGTTATAAAAACAAAAAAAATCTATGTTTTTTGTTATTCATTTGTCATTTAGCAATTGAGAAAATGACAAAAGAGAGAGAAAAGAGGGAAAAGTGTCCAGATGGAATGGAGTGTTGAGTTGGCGGTGTGAATGGCAGGTGATTGGTTGGTGAGAGGTGGGTCCACAGGATCGGTGCGTGTGATTCGATTGGTTGGAGACATGGGTGGAGATTTGGTGATGGTAGAGGCCAGAGAGGGATTGGGTGGGCCACCGGTGCAGTGGCCAGACGTGCCACCAAGACGATGGCAGCATGATGAGGTAAGCATCCAACTCTAGTTGTATTTGGTTAGATAGATTAGAGGATTTACAAATTGTTTTGTGGTTTTTTGTTTTGGGTGGAGGAATAAAATTAAATTTGGAAATGGGAGGGAAAGTGGGTAAAATAGGAATGGGGAGAGAAATAAATGGGAGAGGAAGGGAGGGGATGAGGTGGAAGGGAGGTGTAGGTGTTTATAGGTGGGTAAAAGGGTCAAGGGTGGGAAGTTTTTGAGAAAAGGGGGGTTTGGGGGTCATGGGTTTTCACCACGATAGTGACCGGTGTCAGGTCAGGTTTGGCCAGCGTCAGTAGGGTTGAACCGGTATTGGTCACTAAACAGGTGACCGATGCCGGTTAAGGGGTGACCGGGGTTGGTTAGAGATAACCGGCACTGGTCAGGATGTGGAGAGAAAGGGGTCAAAAGTGCCATAAGTTGGGGGATCAAGATGGGTAGGGGTAAAATAGGGTGTTGGGAAATGATAGGGGGAAAGTATGGGTATAAAAATGTAGATTAAGGTGTTGTTCATATTGGATGTAGGGGAGAGATCAGCTACATATGCAGGATAAGGTTCCACCCCTACTTGTGATAGTGCACGAAACAACAACCCCTGAGGAGCTGCATCATGTGGAGGCGGTGGGCTTGAGTGGAGTCCAATGCTATTGGCATGTAGTCCGACAGCCTAGTTTGATGGTCATGCTCATCGATAGATGGGATTCCATGACCAACATGTTCCACCTACCGACGGGTGAGATCACTGTCACCCTGGAGGATGTGTTCAGGATTCTACGGCTACCCATATTGGGTACACAGGTCTACTCTATCTCCTCTGAGGCCTCAGAGGAGCTGATGCTGATGGTGTTTGGTGAGGGGATGGCCGAGCTGACATTCCATAGTGCCAGCATTCAATACGGAGAGATGTACCTAGCCCATCTGGAGGAGACGAGGCTAGTGGTTCTTTTGATGGAGGTAGTGTGCTGCTTTGCACTGCCAGATGCAGAGGGTGGATGTTTTCCCTGATCGTTGATGGGGGTACTCCATGACATGATGATAGATGAGACCCACTTTTCCTGGGTGCCAACATTCCTGGTGTAGCTGTACAGAGAGTTATGGGCATATGGGCGGCTGCGTAGGTTCAGCCTATGTTGTACCTTCTTACTACACTGCTGGGCTTATGAGCACATAGTTTGTGTGCAGCCAGTAGGGATGCCCTGAGTAGATGCATTCCCACTGAGATTTTTGTGGGTGGGGTACAGGCGATGGGTGTCGGCTATTGGAGAGTGGAGATTAGACAGGCCCACACATGATGTGGCCTATTTTCAGTAGTTATTGGAGGGGTTGTCTAGAGTGGACATTATATGGAGGCCGTATGTGGGATTCCCCTCATATAGGCATATGCATGAGGAGCTAGCTGAGCTCCAGCTATTGAGATGGATACAGGGTCGTTGTGCTGGGGAGCACGAGATGATCCTAGTAGACAGAGTCAGGTGGCAGTTTGGGCTATTACAGGACGTACCTCCGCCCTTCCCGCAGTATAGGAGAGATGACATGGAGAGGCCCTTACCTCTACCATAGCCTACAGTGCCCACAGGGTAGGAGGAGCAGGTAGTGGACCGGCGGATAGATGATGTCCAGGGTCATAGATAGGTACAGACAGTGGTGGGTGGCACATTTATGAGCCATACCACCCAGACTAGGGTAGCCAGATCTAGCCACCATCACAGTGCAGAGAGATGCCCTATAGGGGCAGGTGGCTACTCTGATTACCCAGTTGGGTATGGTACAGACACAGCTGGTGAGCTCAGAGGTAGAGGTAGCAGAGCTACATGTACAGGTGGCCAGTCTGTAGACCCAGATGGCTAGTGGTGGGGATGGAGATGGAGAGGAGGATGATGGTCAGGTGGCGGCCTTACAAGCACAGGTGGCAGGTTGCAAGGTCAGTTGACCACAATTTAGGCACAGATTGGGGTCTTATAGGCCCAAATATAGGCACAGGGGATAGGGGCACCACCACAGGCACGGGGACTAGGTCCCAGTTCATAGGCAGGAGTGGGATAGGGTCCCTATAGGACAGGTACAGGGGCCGAGGCCTATGGGGCCACCACAGACCATGCCTATATCTAGGTTAAGGGATGCCCTAGGTGAGGCCAGATACTACCAGGACCAGCTGATGGTGGCCGGGATAGAATTTCTATCCTATGGAGAGTACCGGGCACAACAGGTGTTGAGTGAGAGGACTAGATCCCACACTCATAGTGTGGAGAGCACAGGGGGCCATCGAGCTCCGAGGCCAGATCAGGGAGAGGCTACCAGTGCACAGAGACCAGCTCCAGGTGAGGTGCCAGTAGGGACTCAGCCACCACCTATGATGGGTGGGGAGATGCTAGCAGGTCACCAGACAGGGGCGGAGGAGGTAGAGGGTATAGGCGATACAGAGATGGAGGATATCTGCCGAGACACCTGATATGTGGCTTTTGATTTTTGATGTATTATAGTCATTTTTTGATATATACCGGCCTGCGTGCCAAAGATAGTGAGGATGTATGAGAGTTTTTGTTGTATATTTTGAGCATATACTGGCCTGTGCGCCGAAGATATTTTGTATTGGTTCATTATTTTATTGTATATGAGACCGGCCTGCATGCCGATGACATTTTGTATTGAGTATCGGCCTGCGTGCCAATGATTTTGAGATGATGGACATGATGGGATATCCATGTATGTTGTATTGAGATACACATTTATTTATATGATGAGATACATGAGATTTTTGATTTGTTGATGTTTGGATGAGACTTTTGATTTGTTGTTTTGATATGGATGGAAATTAGGTGAGTTAGGCATGATGAAGTTAGGTTTGGTTTAGGCATGGATTGAGTCAGGTCATGTTATAGGCATGGTTGAGTTAGGTCATAGGCATGGATCGAGGTTAGGCATGGAGGTCAGGTTTTAGGCATGGTTGAGGTAGGTCATAGGCATGGTTGAGTCAGGTTTGTTTAGGCATGGTGGAGTCAGGTTTTTTTAGGCATGGTTGAGTTGATTTTTAAAGTAGGTGAAGTTGTGATTCATTATTTTGTGTAATGAATAATAATATGGGTCATATGTGAGATGTGGTATAAGACATGCATGATGATGGTAGAGAAATGGTAGTCATAATAAATGTATGTTGTGATGATGATAAAATATGAAGCAACTTGTTATGTATGTAGTTTAATTTTCAATTTTGGATATAAAAGGGAAACTAAGTGGGGTATGATGTAATGTTAGGAAGATGAAAGATGAATTGTTTAGGGTAGAGAGTGGCCAAGCTAACCTCCAAGGGCCCCATGCCCTCGGAGTGCTGCCTACATAGTCCCGGCAAAAAAGGACCTCAGGCCGATGTAGTTCTCCCATGAGCTAGGGAAGAATAGGATGAGGTATGAAAATGAGTTAGTAGGTTTTAGATATGTTGTGGGTTTAGGTCTGTTAGGTGTGGGTGGGTTATAGGAAAATTGGTATAGGTGATGTCGATTATGGGAAAGAAGAAGAAGATTACCCCAAAGGTAAGCGTCGAGGACCAAGTCCTGTATAAGGTAATCAAAACATAATAAAAATGGCTAAAAGATAAGAGGGGGCAATAAAGCCACCTAATTGGTTAGGATCATACCAAGTAGATCATACCTTGGAGGAGGTGATGAACATAAGACCCTAAAGACATTGCATGATTGATTGTTCTAAGGTGAAAAGTAGTCACATGATCACCAAATGTCTTGGTTTCCAAGAGGTCCCTTGAGGCGGTAGGAAATGGGAGTGGGAATGGTGAGAAGGGTGAAAGGTGGTTAATTTTTATATGGTATGAGGTAGCATGCTCTTTCGGGTAAGAGATCTAAGGTCACAATGGGCAAGTCCATGACTAAAAAGTTTTCTGTTTTGACTTGTATTTGAGATAGACTGATTGATGTGGGAAGTCTATATGGGATGAGGAATTTAACTCCTTGAGGTCTTCGTGAAGCTGATCGATGTGGGAAGCTTCAAATTTTCTCATTTTTTTAAGGGCTTTACATAGTTGTCCTTCAAGGGAGCAGTCTATTTATAGCAGTGATTGTTGAGAGGAAGATGTCCTTTTGAGGGAGTCATATTTTATATTAGAAGTTTGACTCAAGGAGTTGGGTCCCATGTGAGGGCTTTGAAGTCATGGACAAGACCAAGGTGAAGAATAAGATTCTTGTTCAAAAAGTAGGGTGAAATGACCATGGGATCTCATCTAAAGGTAGACAAAAAGTATCCATGAGAATCATGCTATGTGCAGCGTCATGGTACACATATTCAAGAGAAGATAACAAGTGACGGGTACTCACATGATTCTTGTTTAATCATTGGTGAGGTGTATGAAGTGGATAGCACTCAAGGGACGAGCATGGAAAGAGACAAAAGGTGAGGTAGGACTAAAAGTCAACAATAGAATGGTTGAAGATGCAAGGTGTTAAGGGGTTCAGGTTTGGGTTTACCATCGAGTGAAGATAAATGATAAGCACCTGATCCATAAGTATGAGTCACGATGTATGGTCCAAGCCAATTAGGAGAAAATTTTCCCCGTTTACTTTTTTTCTGCTTTGGTTACATGTTGATTTTCTTTCAGGACAAGGTCACCGACTTGGAAGGTTCGTTCATGGACACATTTTTCATAGGCACGTTTTATACATTTTTGGTAAACTTGAAGGTGATCAAGAGCATTAAGACGACATTCATCTAATAACTCTAGTTATGCTAAATGGTCCTGATGAAAGTCATCATCATTAAGCATGTCATGGAGAGAAATGCAGAGTGAGGGAATCTGGACTTTGAGAGGTAGAACAACCTCTGTACCGTAGACCAGAGAAAATGGTGTGGTAGCAGTGGAAGTGTGAATACTAGTGCGGTATGCCCATAGGGAAAAAGGAATGTGCATATGCCAGTCCTTCCTAGTATCGTTAACCACTTTCATGAGAATTTTGTTTAGGGTTTTGTTAGTGGATTTGTCTTGGCCATTGGTTTGTGGGTAATAAGGTGATGAGAAACTTAGCTGAATGTCGAAGGTGTCACAAATTTTTTGCAGGGTTTTGTTTTTAAATTGTTTTCCATTGTCAGTGATGAGGCGATGAGGAACACCAAAGAGACAAATGATGTGATGATTGATGAACTCACATATTTTCTTGGCTTTCGTGGAGATGAGTGGTATGGCTTCCACCCATTTTGTATAGTATTTGGTAGCAGTGATGATCCATTGATGTCGTTGGGAAGAATGGGGATTGATTTCTCTGACAAGATCCAAACCCCATTGAGAGAAGGGCCAAAGGTCATGGGTGACCTGTAAGGCGTGACTGGGTGTGTGATGAAGGTTGGCATGTTGTTGGCATTTTACACAACGCTTGACATAGTCACAACAATCATGGTTAAGGGTTGGCCAGTAATAGCCTAGGTGAAGAATACATTTAGCAACAGCAAGGCCACTGAAGTGACCTCCACATATGCCATCATGAACCTCCTTAATGGTATAAGGAATTTCAAAACTTGTGAGGCATCGTAAGAGAATACCATCAAAGCCATGCTTATAGAGGATGCCCCCCATGATGATGTAATGAGAGACCTTTTTAAGGAAGGTGCGTTGTCCTTTACGGGTGTGATCGGGAGGTAAGATGGAGAGAGAAAGATAGTCGAAGTATTGTTTGTGCCAAAGGTCACTTGAGTCGAGGGAGACGGTTCCAATGGAGTAAACATCATGAGGTAGATAAGAATCTGACTGGATTCATTATACGATGACAAATATTTTAGAATTGGTGGGTGAAGTGGGTATTTGGGAAGCTAAGCAGGCCATGGTATCTACAAATTTTTTGGTTGAACGTGGGATGGTTTGAAGGGCGTAATGGTCAAAGGTGGTCAAAATTATGTCTACATGATGTTTATACTTTTGAAGTATCTCATTACAACATTGGTATACACCATTGACTTGGTTTACGACCAATTGAGAATCACCAAAGATGTTGATTGATTTGACATCTAGGGCATAGGCGGCTTGGAGACCTAATACGAGTGCTTCGTATTCAGCGATATTGTTTGTGCATTCAAAATCAAGTTTGAAAGACAAAGGCATGGGCTCACCATCAAGTGGAATGAGGATAATACCAGCCCCACCCCCACACTGACACTTTGAACCATCGAAGAAGAGTGTCATTTGGTAGGGGGTTCATCTAGGGAAAGGATAGCAATTGACTTGTCTAAAAAGTCAAAATTAGAGGGTTGATCCCCGGAAATAGGTGCATCGACCAATTGGTCGGAGATGGTTTGGCCCTTGATGGAATTTTGATGAATGAATTTGAGGTCAAGGTTAGCTAAAAGCATAAGCCAATGTGCAGCACGCTGATTTTGGTAAGGTTTAGCATACATAAAGTGTAAGGGGTCGGTGTTGGTCACAACATAGGTTTTGTGGTTGAGTAGGTAATGGCGGAGTTTGGTGGCAATGAAAACTAAGGCTAAGAAAAGTTTTTTGGGATGGGTGTATCAGGTTTCATAGTCCAAAAGAGTACGGCTTATGTAATAAACCACCTGCTCCCTGTGTTGTTCATCGCGATGAGCGAGCATGGCTCCCAAGGAGTGATCGGTAGCTGAGATGTATAGGTAGAAAGGTTGATCGTCTTTAGGTGGAATGAGTACGGGTGGTTGGAGAAGGTATTGTTTTAGGGCCTCAAAAGCTTTATGATAGTCATCATCCCATTTAAAGGAGACATCCTTCTTGAGCAGATGATGAAATGGTTGACACCGATCAGATAATTGTGAAATGAAATGGTGAATAGACTGCAACTTACCTTGCAGGCTATGGAGTTGTCTAAGGTTAGTGGGTGGAGGCATTTCCAGAATGGCCTTGACTTTAGCAGGGTCAACTTCTATACCACGTAAGGAAACAATAAATCCCAGGAGCTTTCCTGAGAGAACCATGAAGACACACTTCTTAGGCTGAAGGTGAACGTAATATTTAATGAGATGGTCAAAAATGGTTTTGAGGATGCAAGGTGTTCGGAGTGGCATTTAGATTTGGCCAAGAGATCATCCACGTAATCTTCCAATATGTGATGCATGATGTCATGGAAGATGTAAGTCATAGCCTGTTGATATGTGGCACCAGCATTTTTAAGGCCAAAAGGCATGACTCGATAGCAGAAGGTCCCCCAAGGGGTGATGAATGAGGTCTTGTGTTGATCTTCTGGGGCAAGCAAGATTTGGTTATAACCCGAGAAGCCATCCATGAGTGATAGCATCTCGTGACCAGTGGTAAGGTCAACCAGTTGATCAATACCGGGTAAGGGAAAGTCATCTTTTGGGTAGGCTAGGTTGAGGTCACAGAAGTCTGTGCAAATGCAGAGTCCCCCTGTCGCCTTAGTGACAGGGACAATGTTAGAAATCCAATGAGGATAATCAATGGGTAATATGAAGGAAACAGAAAGAAGGCGCTGAAGCTCTTCTTTGATGAGAAGGGCAATGTGAGGGTGCATTTTCCTCAGCTTTTGTTTGATGGGTTTGGCATCGGGAATGGTTATGATATTGTGGACCACTATGGTGGGGTCAATACCGGGCATGTCTGCGTAAGACCAAGTGAAAGCGTGGTTATGATCTTTGAGAAAAGAAGTGATGGCTTCCTGTTCAGCAGCATCTAAAGATTGACCGATCTTTAGGATGTGCGGGTCATCCTGAGTATGAATGTTGATCTCGATAGTCAATTCATTCAACATGGTTTGCATCTCAGAGGGTAACGACTGATGAATATATGAGTCTTCTGCACCAAGGTAGGTGAGTATAGATTCATCATCCTGACATTGAATGACGTTAATTGAAGGTGTATCATCATCGATCATTTCAGGATACAGGAAGGGAAGAGAGGAAGGGGCCTCACCCTCGCGTTGATAAGTCAAAGGCCCCAAGGAAATGGTGTTTATGAAAAAAAAAGTTAGGAGGGATAGATTCAGGATCCATCGACTCCGTCGGTGAAGGTGGTGATGAAGGCGGAGTGGGTGAAGAAGGTGGAGAAGGGCTGATGTCCTTGATGAGTTCAATGTGGGCCTGTTTGGTAGGTGGTTCAGGAAAGCTGATACCACTATGGTCGTTATGTTTGTGGGTGGTACATGGAATAATGGTATGGCGGCCTTGCTTGTAAAATCCAAAACCAAAACCCTTCCACGCACATCGGTGCAGGAAGGTGTGGGAAAAATGGTGATTGGTGAGAGACTGGAAGTCAGCAGAAAATGGGTGGGTTTGTGATGGTGGTTCGGGTGTGTAAGTGGTAGTATCAAGTCCCCCATAGGTGAGACTGGTACGAAGATGAGGAGGACCATAAAGGAGGCATTCTCCTATGTGGTGATCATAGCAAGGGTGTTGGTGAAGACTTCCATACTCTTGTGGAGTAAGGAATGTGTTGACACTATATAGGTGGTACTCCCCCAGAGTGAGGCATTGAAAAACACCTTCCAAGGGATCAGTGGTTGGTATGTGGGTAGCTAGAATAGATGATGTGTTGGAGGTCGATGCGGAGGTGGATTTAATGGATTGGGAGGCTGATGGGTTGGCTGTGGAGGTTGTGGTGGTGGTAGGAGTGGAAGAGGCATGTGCGGTGGAGGTGGTGACTATACTAGTAAGTGGAGGTGTAGGTGAAGTGGTAGTGGTCATGGAGGTAGATGCCTTAATGGGTATGAGCACATCATTGGGTCGGTAGAGCATGTTGCATGTTTTAAAAGGTGATGGATCAGTTGGGATAGTGTAGGTGTGCCCTTCATGCTCAAACTTTACACAACGATGCAAAGTGGAAGGAACACAACCCATGACATGAATCTAGGGTTTGCTAAGTAACAAGTTATATTGGAATTCCCCCTCCAAGATGTAGAATAATTCTAGAATAGTGTGGGGGCCCACGTGAATGTGGAGGATGATGGTGCCTAGTGTAGAGGTGATAGTGTCATTGAATGAACACAACATGACAGGATGTTTATGCATGTAATTATCAGGTATGCGCATTTGAGTGAATGCATGGGATGAAATGATGTTAATGCTAGCACCCCCATCAATCATCACACGTCACACCCATATGTCATCGATGTGGACAGAGATGAAGAGGGCTGGGTCTGGGCCATCATTTTGGTGTGGTGCGATCTCTTCCTCTGAGAAGCTAAAGGAGGCTACTTGGTGAATAGGGTGGGGTGAAGATGAAGGTGGTAATTTGGTAAGAGAGGCTACATGATGGGGTGTGATAATGGAGGCTACGGGTGTAGGGTCATTGGGTAAAACCTCAATAGATTGAAGAACCTCCATGAGAGCTTGACGATGGGATTCTGAGGTTTGGATGAGGTCATATAAGGACATTTTGAGGGGAGATTGGTGTAATTGTTTGAGCATGGTGTGATGTGTGACTCCATTAGAAATGGGGTATGTGGGGCCACGGATAGTGATTTTAGGTATGGGTGTAGATGGTATGTTGGGTATAGGATTGGTTGGTGGGTCAGTCACCTTTTCTTTACCTTTATCCTTCTGAGCATGGGTAGTAACGTGGATCATGTTGATTTGAGGGGAGTTGGCAAATGGAGAAGGTGTAGGGTGAGTGGTATAATGACATGACAGGAAAAAACCTACTGGAGGAGAAAAACCCTGTGAGGTGAGCTGGGTGCAACGACATTTGGGTGATGGTGTGGCAAGTTCTCTGATGCGAACCATGTTAATTTCAAATCTTGGAGGTGGTTCTAGGAGCTGTGGGGGTGGAGGTTGTGGTTGTTGAGTGGGACAGTGTGGGAATGGGTGTTGGTGAAGCAGGGTCCTCGTTGAGAAGGTCATCATCGTCAAAGTTGGCTTCCAGAGGACACAACTGGATAAGGATGGTTTTCAAGGCCTTGCAGTTTTCCACATTGTGCCCTGGCACATGATGGTAGGCACAAATTTTAGTGTCATCAAACCCTTTTGGCTTGGGTTTGAGGGGGTCATAAGGTCTGAGTGGTGGTAATGTGATGACAGAAGTCTCAAGGAGGTTGGTTAATATTTTGGCATAGGACCCTGCTAGTGGGTCGCAATGTGAAGTGAAAGTGGGTTTGGGTGTAGGTAGTTGATTGTTGAGGAACGGTCCTTGCAGGAGGGGGAGTAGGTCGAGCTATGGTTTTGGGTGCTGGCGTGGTCTTGGGTGTTGGTCATGTTTGCTTAGGTAGGGGTATGGTAGATGAATGGGCAGGAGGGTGTGTGGTTGTTTTGACTACCTTATTGGAGGGTAGTGGATTTTTGTTTTTAGGTTGCACCTTCTTGGGTAAAGGTGATATGGGTGTATGAGGTCTAGAAGGAAAAGTAGATGGGGGAAGAGGGTGAGTTACCCATGGGGATAATGGAGGTGTTGTGAAGGTAGATGATGTGGGTCATGCAGGGGGTGTGAGGGATAAAGACTGAAGTGTAGTGGGTAGTGAAGAAGTTACGAAGGGTAGTGGAGGTATGGGTGGTAAAGATACTGCAAGTGCGGGTGTAAGTCATGTCGGGTGCCTGGGTAGGTTAGAGGTTTGCGAGGAAGGGATGGGCTGTTGTGTTTTTGGTTTATTGATGGGTGGAGGTTTCTTAACCGTGTTGGGAAGTTGAGGTCCTAAGATGGATGGGACAGGTGTAGGTGTGATTGGTAGCAAGGGTATGAGTTCTATGGGTTTGGTTCTTCTGTTTGGGTGCCAGAGTAGGTGTGGTGTTGACTTTGGAGGATGTAGCTAAATCCAGTTTGATAGGTGGATGAGTAAGGCTGGTGGTTGGGGTGACCCCTAAGGTGGTAATAGGTTTAGTCAAGGAAGATGTTGTAGGTGTGGGTTTGGGTTTAGATGTAGTTTGGGTTATGGGTAAGGGTGTATGTTGAGCTATGATGGGTGTCATGGAAGAAGTTTTGATAGAGGTAGTTGTGTTCATTTGGATTGGTCGAAATATTTTTGGATAGATAGTGGAAGTATCAACAAGTGACATCTACATCTACATTGAAACAGGAAGCAAAAGGTGCCCCCAAAGTAAGGCCCTATCCACATAATCTAAGCGATCGGCCAAATGTGAGAATGACATGTCTGTAGGTGGAATTGATGAGGACCTAATGGAAATTCCTGTAAAATGTGTCTTAGAGATGGGGAATTGGCTAGCTTCAGCTTCTGTGGGTAAGAGAGCCGAAAGTAGGTCTATAGGATCTTGGGTAGCTGATGGAGAATGCTCACCAAGAGGCAAAGGTATCTCAACTGGGTCTATGATAGGGGGAGGAGATGATGGGTGCTCCTCTATAGGTGGAGGAGATGATGGGAGCTCCTCTGTGGGTGGAGGAGGTAAACAAGTATCCTCCGTGAACTGAAGAAGTATTGTGGGTATCGGTTCTCTAGGTGGAGAAGCCAAAGGTGAAATGGTCTCGATGTTAGTGGAAGACTCCTCCATAGGTGAGGAAGGAGGTGAAAGGTGTTCCTCTATGGGTGAAGGAACAGGGGAGGTTGGTTCCGATGTGGAAGGAGGATTTCGGGCTAGAATCTCCTCTATGGAAGGAATATGGGGTAATTGGGAAGCAACAGGTGCATCACTAAAAATAGCGTGGACCTCGCGGGTATGGGTATCATGAGTTGAGGCCTCACCGGTTTGATCAGATGAAGGGGCATGATTAGGAAATGGTTTCTTGAAGATGTGTAGGTTTTGGTTGGCAGGTGCATTAGGATTATCCATGGTTAACTCACCTTTCTCGAGCATTTCTTGGACAATGTTTTTGAAAGTGATGCAATTGCCATCACTATGACCCTTTACTCGATGATAGTTACAGAAGTCATGTTCTTTATACCATGCAGGCATGGGGCGAGCAGGATCAAAACTAGTGTGTGGTTTTATAGGTGGAAGGGTGATGGCCCTGACTTTGATAAGATTTTCTAAGACAGAAGAGTAAGGCTCCCCAATTGGGGTGTATTTCCGTTGTTCTCTTCTGAATTGAAAAGTCTAGATGGGTGAGAGATTAGATGAGGGGGTAGCCTGATTTGACGGATGAGCTGGGCCGGCCTTGAGTACCACTGTGTTAGCGGTGCCCTTAGCTTTTGAATAATTGTTTTGTGGTTTGGAAGAAGAAGAGGTATCATTCGACTTGAATGCTGAATTCTTATTGTGTAATTGGATTTTCTTCTCTTCGATGGCGTGAATCTCTAACTTTCGTGCCATGGTGAATGCTTCGTCGAATGTTTGGAAGGTTTGGACCTACAGGGTTGGTGAGATATGTCTAGCACAAGCCCACGTGAAGAGCTCAATGAGTTCTATTTGTGGTAGTTGGAAGGTGAGTTGATTGATCAGGCTACGCCAGCGAGTGAAAAAATGTGATAGATTCATCCTCATACTGACACGTGGAGTATAGGTCAGTCATGGTAACCTTCTTGATGATATTGATGGAGAAGTGATCCAAGAAGGCTTGGGCTACCTGATTGAATGAGAATATAGAGTGTCTAGGTAACCCACTATACCAATCTAATGCAGGTCCAGTCAGAGACATGGGAAAGGTTCTTAAGAGAAAAGCATCATCGTGAGCGATTAGGTAGCACCCATGTTTGAATGAACGCAAATGTTGTTGCGGGTCTTCCTTGCTATTGAAGTGGTTGAATTTAGGCATCTCCCAATGTACGGGGTATGGATGAATAGGAATGGATGGGTGGATGGGCTCATTGCAAATCTTCGTCATAGGTGAGAGTGTTGTGGGAGCCAGAAACTGATGCCTCCAATGTCTGCATCTTGTCCAACATCAATTTGATTAGGTCGTTGGTAGGTTGTGATGATTGGGTGCCTCCTGTAGTGTGAGAGGGTTGGTTTTGGGCATATAACGGGGGTGGCACTCCAGTATATGGTGCTGCCATGTAGGTAGATTGAGAAGGAGGTAGTGAAATAAGGGGTATGTACCCAGAGTGAATAATAGATGAAATGGGAGGCTATTGATAGTACGTATATGGAGGTGGAAGGTTTGTGGTAACCCTAGTGGAAATGGGGGCCAACGACTGTGGAATAGAAAGGACAATATTTTGAAAAGGGGTAGGGGTCACCGACATGGGAGGTGGTAGTGTAGCTACGGGTATATGCGAGACTATAGGGGTGGATGAGGTTGTGTTTTGGGTGGTTGTCAAAGGTATGGTGGATGTGGCGGGTGTCACGGATGTAGCAGATGTGGCAGTCATAGCGGGTATAGGACCTAGCTACGAAATGACTGGGGGTAAGGTAGATGCGGGCAGCGTGGAGCCAGATGGGGCTGATGTAGGAGTGGGAGCGAGAGTCGGGGGGATAGATACGGGCATGTCATATATCAACTGACCTGAGGCATCTCGAGTGGATGAGTGGGAAAGATAAAACTACAAGGCGGAAGGGTTTTGGTCAAGGAGTCATGTGAACTCCTCATCTCTGGTAGTGATAGTGATAGGTTGGATAGGATCCATGGCTGGTGATAAAATGGAAGGTGGTGAAGGACTAGGTGGGAGTGGTTGACAACTGGTGTGGAATACGAGTGCACTTGCTTGTCTTTGGGTCAGCACCATGTGAACCAGTACTGATCAGGCTGGGCCGGTTCTCTGTAAATGACACAGAAAAATAGCAGGGATAGGTGAAACAGGTGGTAAAAAGTGGATTAGGTACTAAATGTTAGTTGGAAAATGACACAGGCTAACCGATGCTGGTTAGGGTAAACCGACGCCGGTTACAGGTAACCATGGCCAGTCACTGTGGGAAATGGACAGTGAGTGAAAAACAAGGTATACGGTCAAATCTGGTAGGTATGCCAAATCTGATGAGTTTTACAAGGCCAATGGGAATGATAGTAGTGACAGGGACTCTGAAAAGCTGAAGAAGATGAATAAAATGTCCTTTTGGGTAGGTTAACAAAAGGACCTGGAACCGACACCGGTTTGGTATAACCGACGATGGTGAGAGGGTAACCGACGATGGTCGCTGGACTGACACCGGTCACTGTGAAATTGAAACAGTGATGAAATAAAAGTGGTTGTGAATTAAAATCTGATGAGGAATCAAACCCAGAATTCTGAGAATGATGAGAATATGGTCCAGGCACACTCAGAAAGAGTCGGAATACACCAACTATGATGAGGAGCATGTGAGGAGAAACAAAAATAAATGAAGAACGTGACCTCTCACCTCAAAACGCAAGCCAAGCAGAAACACTAAGAAAAATGTGATCCTAAGAGTGCCTTTTCTATTATGTTTGTTTAGCTTATGCTATTTAAGGACTGACACATGAACTGTAAAATAGAGTTTTTTGGTGAGGATGGCTTCCTACAAAGAAGGAGATCTAAAAGGTGAGGTTTCAGGTATGTTATGGTGGGGGTGGGCTTCGCTCTGAAGTATGACTCGACAGAGCAGCGAGCTGGGGAGTACCTACCAATCCTCATATCAGTGCGATCATTGACAGGTGTTCCCAGGAAAGATGTTGTTTAAGAATATGTATTTGTTTTGAATTTGTGCAATGTGGCAAGACTCAGAGAGAGAGAGAGAGAGATGTGCTTTCTATGATTCGTTTGTCAACCATCAGCTGGGAATGACTTCCAGTGTATAGGTTGCCCTCAATTAATGTGAGCTAATGCGATAAATCAGAATGCAATGCACTTATTTTAAGCCCAAATTGAAATGTGAAGTTGGATGACACAAATAGATGAAGAGGAAGAGGGATGCTCTTTCACTAAAATGTAGAAAAACATGAAGAAATGGTTCTTTTTAAGTACACCAAAAGAAAGATTTCTTTTAGAGAAAATAGAAAGAAAAGGTAGGTTACCAAGGAAGAAAATTAATGTGTATGCTTTTCAGAAGGGAAACAAACACACAACTTTTCCTAGGAATGAATAAAATGCAAGGAACCTTGAATGGGTCCCACCGGGTGTGCCAAAATGTTTCACCTGATTCTTAGACGTTTCTTTGAAATATTGATGAAACAGATAGGGTAACAGGGTGTAGGAGGAATACCTGTTGAAATGTTGGTTGATGGGTTGTTGCACGCATGTTGAACTTCTTGATCCACAGCTGATCGTGAGAACTTCCTTTTGGCTAGGAGGAACTACCTGTAATGGAAAGCAAGACCACCAGAAAGAGTTAAATAATATGTGCAGTGAACTACCTAGCGTGTGCTAGATCCGGGAAGTGTGATACTTCCTAGATGGCTGTCAGTCCACTGTTTAAAACAATTTAATGCGGGTAATAAAGTAAATCCTATTGTAATTAAAATGATTTGGGTATCTCATCCAAAATACAATAAGAAATATCTAATCTAACAGGCTAAGTTAAAATAAGATTTGAAGGTCAAGTAACTGGTTTTGGGTCTCTGCAGGTCTGACAGAGGTCTCAGGTAGGTCACAGGTGATTAAGGGTGATGTGGGAATAGGTGGATAGGTCACTGTTCTAGGTTGTATGGGTAAATACAGAGACTGATGCCGGTTAAGGGTGACCGACGCCGGTTGGGGAAACCGGTGCCGGTTACTGTGGAATACTGGGAATGCCACAGAATGGGCTCTGGATCTCCCTTATGATTGCACAAAGGAATTGATTGGTTAGAATGAGGTATTAGGTTGTTTGGGTGGGATTTGGTGAGGTTTTAATGGGTATATAGAGGGGTGAGTATTAAAGGAGGTCAATGGGTGGCAAGGAAACAAAAGGAGGACAATATAATGATGAAATAAATGAACCAGAGGAGTAAAACATTCCACTTACTTGGAATCTGGTCCTGGGTGCCTGTGAGTGAGGAATGAAGGTGTTGGTAAGAGGTTGAATGCTGCAGAGGATCACCAAACATAGGAAAGCTCCTGCATGGGCTGCATGTGCATTCCTTTTTCTTGGTTGGATCAAATCCTGTGCTGGGGTGAGTGTGGATGGTTGCTGGATGATTGTTGGATTGTGCAAGAGGAAATGCTTGATCTCCTTCCTTGCATGTGTGTTCTCTGAAAATTCATTCTCAGAAGATGCGATATCTCTCAAGAATGTGCCAATGTTTTTTCCAACCTCCAAAATAAGGTTGTTTTGGGGTTAAAAGGTGACCGACGGTGGTTCCGGCTTAACCGGTGATGGTTAGGGGTAACCGGCGTCGGTCAAGGTGGGATTTCCTAGGTTTACTAAACTAGGGAGATCCTCTTGATTTTCTGGGATCTCATGTTGTTAACCCATGGATTAGACTGGAAGCTTCTTGTAAGCATGTGGGAATGTGGTTAGAGGGAATGTAGGCATTGATTTTTAGGGTTTGGGTAAGTCTTAGTTAGTTATGGCAACTTACTAAGAATAGGTCTTAGGGTGAGTTGGCTTGATTAGGTGTCTAGGTGAGATGTATGTGTACATTATCCCAATTAAGATATTTAAATAATAAATATGGTGAGGATAATGAATTAATTTAAATTTAAATTAATATTAGTGGAGTGAAGGGGGCCATGGCTAGGTTAATGTGATGAAGGGTGCTTATTTGTCGAGGGACCAAAGGGGAGTGTGACCTAATTTTAGTGTCTTGAGCTGTTCAATGTGGCTAGGGTTGTCCTTACAGATATCGACTGCATTTTACTTGCCAACACCTTGTGGAGTGATGGAAGGTTGTGAATCACTTGGATCTAATGACTTCCCTTCACTACAATATTCCTCTCATTTGACCGTGTGTTAGCTGCTACACTCTAAGAAGGTGTTTGATTCATACCACAAAAATCTTCAGCCTGCCAATTAACAGGTGTAGTCTCATTTGGAGTTGTATCTTGTTGAGATGTCCCTTGTTGTTGGTTTGTTTCTTGACTTACTTCACTCTCTACACCAGTTGTTATCACCATCAAAGATTGGTTCAAAGCACCATAGAAGTACATAGATTGGTTCTAAGGTTCACTGCATGGGAAAAAACTAGTCATACTCTTGAGCTATATTATTTTTCACTGGTACTAAGGCTTTAGAGGTAGATGCAACATTGGGGTTATAGGGCTGAAATTGTCTATTGGCAGGACGCCTTGCTTGATTTTGATTTTTAGTTGATACCATATGTGGCCTATGTAGGCTGATATGGATTTTATACGAGGATACTTAGCCCATGTAGGCTGATATGGTTTTCTATTAGGCTGAGTTTGAGGCTGAGAAGAAGGCCCAAAACTTTGAGCTTGTTGCCTCTTGAGCGTAACCATCTCATTGCCCAAATTTTTTAATTGTTTCATAATTTCTTGAAGCTCATTTGAGGCACTAGAGGATGAAGTAGAAGTTTCATTTCAAATTTTATTTCTAGGAGTGGAGAGTAGGAGCTAAAGTAGGTGCTTGACTAGTACTTGGGATTTCTAACTCTAGATATAAGGGTATATCAGGCCTAGGTGCAATTTTACCAGCTTGAATCAAACAATTCTCAGCCCTAATGGTGATGTTATAAGCTACAGGTATAGTTGCACCTCCCATGGATTGGATCAACATAGAAATGTCAAAATTTAAAGCCTTGAGAAAGTATAAGAAAGCACCTTGAGCTGTTGGCCTTACTGCCAATGCGATTCTATCCCAAATTCTTTGAAATCTGAAATTGAATTCTATTAGCTACTCATTGGGAGCTCTCTTAATAGTTGTTAGTTTCTTCAATAGAGACAAGTTGTCCCCTTTCTCTCCAAATTGGTTATGGAGGGTTGTGCACAACTGGTTCCAATTTTGGATAGAGCCTACCTCAAGGCTCTTGAACCATTGCAAGGCTTTCCCTTTGAATCTAGATGTCAAAAATTTAATAGCAATTTGCTTCTCAACAATCTCATGGATTGCACAAACATTAGCAATTTCTTTGACATGATCACCAGGGGTGGTTTGATTTTCTCTAGTAAAGTATGGGATGTTATTCAATGCTACAATTGGAACTGGGTTTTATGCATTGAGATCAAGTGGGATGTTGCCAGTAAAGTTGACATAAGGATTGGGTTGTGCCATTCTGATTGGCCTGAGAACCCTTTTTGATTGGATGAAAGGTCTACCATGTGGAGAAGTTGATAGAGTTCTATTTAGTGGAGATGGAGACCTTTGAATCCTTCTTTCTATTTCTCCTCTTTCTAGGGATAATTTCAGGTAGTTAAACAATCCTTCTCCTCTAGTCCTTGACCTTATTTGGATCCTTCTCGTGAATCTTCAATCTTGGACTGTTGAAACTAGTTGATTCTATCCTTTTGGAGTCATCAGATGTACAAAATCAAGGCTCTTTCAAGCAAAAAAATTACAACAATTGCACATCAACTTTTTTGTAATAAATATGAAGACCTCTATGGTCCTAATGGGCATGCCAAAACTATTAGTGAAAATATATAAGACCCCTAAATGACCTTCAGATTTGCAGTCCAGAATTGGTTCATTTAGTGTGATTGCACAACATTGAGTTTTCCCCAAGGTGTGGGACCTTATAAGGTGAGAAAACTCTCTACAGAAATTTATTTCTTACCCCTTTGTTTAGGTTTATGCATGAATTTTGCAGAGGTTCAATGCTAAATCCTAATTTAGATTCCAAGGAGATAGAGTTAAAATATGATAAAGCAAAAAAAACTAAGAAAAAAAATGATGATACACCAAAGGAGTGATGGACCTCTATTTTTGCAAATAGACATAGATCATAAGAATGCAACACTAGAACATGCAAAAATTACCAAAATGTAATGAAGGATCAGAAGGAAACAATAAACACAAGAAATAATTGAAAATTCATTCACAGAGCATGCTTTATCATTCCCAATTTTTTATACGATGCTTTACAATGGAAAAGAGGAAAAATAGCGTATTACAGTTCCAATGGGACACCTGAAACTCCAAGAATTCATGTTTCAAGGGGAAGAGGGGAGTCTATAAGAACAAAAACATCCAACCCTTTACAAATGAGCCAAAAATGGCTTTTAACAATGAAGTAGAATAAATAAAAGGTGGAAAACATGGGAAAATTGATTTTCTACACCCACCAACCTATAACATCCATTAAAACGGCAAGGGAACCCTCAAAAATTAATTTTTCAATGCATTTGGCCATGTTGGAGAAGAAACGAGTGCCATACTTCATCAATTTGGTGGTAAGGGGTCAGTTCTGCATCTTTTCCCATATCAGAGACATTTCTTCTTTTTTCTCCCAACAAACCCCATCAAAAATCAAAATTGAATAGTCCATCATGTGGATAATTTTAAAATCTTTCCAATGATACCAAAAATACAAAAATCTAAGCTTTGGATCAAAAGATATGGTCCTCTGAAGATTTAAGGAAAAAAACAAGAAAAATTAGGGCAAAATTAGGGTTCGTGGACCGAAATTTCAAAATTTTCCCTCTTTTTTCAAATTGTGAAAATTTCCCAAAAATTCTCCATGCCCCACTTTTCTACTGACACATGTCACCCTCTGGTTGATCATAGGTTTCAAAACAACATTTTTCCCTTTTTCCTTTTAAATTTTTCATTGGGAAAATTTCCAAATTTACCTCTGTGGGCTTGACCTCTACTACCTGCGTGGACACATGGTGCCATTTCATTTTGTGCAGAGATCTAGTTCAACTTTTGCCTTTGACATTTTTCATCACTTTGGAAAAAATTCCAAAATCCTTCTGCCACCTCGACTTAGCCTGACGGCTATCTTGTCGCTATTGACTGGACATGTGGCACCTTCACATTGCTTAGCGAGGATGCGCTCCTATTTTTTCCTTTGAGAAAATTTGACCAAAAATCCAAAAAAATTGAAGACCTTCCACCCCCGCTGCTCTGACCTGACACGTGACACTTTCTAATTGCCTGTGGGCCTACTTGGGGAATTTTTCCAAAAAAAATCCATCGAGCCATAACTTTCAAAATATTTAGAGTTAGGAGGATTTCTTTACCTTTCTAGAAAGGGGAAGAAATATCCTATCTGATGGAGACCACCTCTTGGAAATGACCTTTGGAGTTGTGTCATTGAGGCACGTGTGAAACCTTGTGCGACTTTTCTCTAGTACTTAGATGATTCAAGGTCTCAAGTGAACAGTTAGCCAAAATCATCATGAGCTTTTGACTAGGATGGAGGCTTCTGCCGACCCTACTGATTGGCTCTGATCTGACTCACTATGATGAATGATCCAAAACTTCGAGCCCTTTTTTCACATCCATTAGGAAGTCAAGTTCTAATCTTCTGATAACACTTGTTCTAACCTCTTTTAACGACCATATTCCTCCATTTTAGAGCTTGCCTGACCCCTGAGTCATTTGAAAAATTCATTGTCAGATTTGAAACCGGTTGTGGCTCACATGATTGCCAATGACCCTTTTATTTTCTCCTATGCGGAGTCATGAGCATGAGCAACAAAACACCACCAACACACACTATGTACAAAACTAAAAATCCTACATGCTCCAAGTGGGATATGCAGTGTGTGCAAAAGCACTTATTCTTCTGAAAATAAAATATACTCCTACTCCTACTCTAACTAACAGCAAAGGGAGCTCAAACAAAGCATGCTACTGGAAGGGAGAAATATATTCCATTTCCTTAAAAAGAGTAGCCATGCAAATGATTTGACATTGAATATGGCTGGTTGTATGAGTGAAAAACTAACAATAAGCCGGTCCTCCACCCAAATCATCAAGGTATCAACATGAAATGGAAAATACCTCCTTTAAGCTGACTTACATCAAAACTTTTGAAGAGGCATTGTTGATGATGACCCTTGGTACTTTGCTGCTCATCCTCATGCCCTGAAGTAGGCATGACTGGTTTTGGCTTCTCCTTTGGCTCCAATGAAGCCAAGTACTTGATTGGGCACGGTCTGATCCTTTGGATGTGCCCATTTCTCTAATTTCAACTCTAAAAATGGAGTCTTCTTGTGATACCTTCTTGAGTGGATGGTGTGAGAGATGATGACATCCTCCTGCCTTTTCTCTTCCTCCTCCTTTGAAGAACATGGAAGATCAAGATCTTCTGACCTTGGTTCCAGAGGGTCGTTATGAAGTGCAAGCTGTTTTTCCTTGAATGTTCTCCTCCATGGAAGTAGAGCTCATGTGCTTGGAAGATGAATACGGAGGAAAAATGATGTTATCTCCTCCGGTTCCTCTCCATCAAGACAATCCTCCAAATCAGATAGTTAATCTTCCTCCTTGTTGTCCTACTGCAGGTGCTCAACCTCCTCCATGGTGTCCTTCTGAATCTAAAATTTTCTCACCATGGTTCCCCCTCATCTTCAAACATGAAGTTTGAAAGATCAAAATCTTCTTCAACATCATATCTTGAAGGGGATGAAGTGGGAGGAAGAACTAAAGGTTCTTCTGTGGCCTACTCCACAATTTGAGCCTCTGAAACTGTATGGTCCTCCTCCACAGCCGGAATGTACTCCTCTTCTTTTGGATTAGGAGTAGCTCCTTCTTCCCCTACTTTGTGTTGTAGCTAGAGATTCCAGCATTTTTGGCTTGACCTCAGCCTCCTCCATAGGATTAACCAACAAGGGAACCTTTGTAAAACTCAAATTTAAGCAGCCCAACTCTTCACTAATTTTCTATCATTTCTTCTCTGTTGGGTTCCTCTGTTTGATATTCTCCTTGGCTGGTTTTTTAATTATTTTCCCCCCAACATGGACTTGGGAAGGCAAGAAGAGTGGTGGGTGGGGAAGGCATTTCTTTTGGCTCTTGTAGAGGGGAATTGGATTTGGAAGGGAAAAGGGAAGAAGAACTAAAATGGGATGGAAGACTAGGAGATGGAGAAATGGAATTAAACTTTTGGGACAGTAGATGGGCAACTTAAAAATTGACACTGCTGAGATAAAATAGATTGGGAAAGAGGAAAATAAAAAACATGAGATGGTGTGCTTACCCATTGACAAGGTTGTTGAATACTCCTCTCATACACCCCTATTCCTTTAGTCCACTTTGCAAGTAATGGCAGTGTTGCAACAATGAATTCAAGTTTCTCTTGTGGGCTATAATGCCTTGGAAAAGGTCCCACCCATGGACAAGGTGCCATACAACTAATTCCAAATGATTTCATTTGTGCTTGAGCCTTGGATTGCACCATGTTTGCCTCCATCTTTTGGATCTTCTCCAACAAAGTGTGCAATTTTCTTCTTGACTGCCCTCATCAATCTGCATACCCTTGTGCTTGACATGCTTCATAGCCAAATTGACTTTTGGCATTGCTCATATGGGTATGCATATTGGTTTTGAATTTGACCCAAAATGCTGATCTGGAGGATTTAAAAAATATGTTGGAGGTGAGAAACATTGCTGCTATTGTAACAAATGTGAATTCCATGAGGGAAAATGAAGTCATGGTTGCAAAACTTCATGGAATGAAAGAAGAATGAAGAGATGGGACGAAAAATGGAATAAAAAATGAGATGGAAAATGAATGGAGATAAAGTTTACAACTTCAGAGATGGGTTACTGATCAGATGGAGTCGCCAGATGTGTTTGTAAGTGACTCCAAAGGCTGAAATTTTAAACAGGAACACATCAACCTACAAATAATTAAGTGGAAGACCTCTTGGTCCCATCGGGTGTGCCAAAAATGTTAGTGTAGATTCACAACACCCCCAAATTGATCCTAAGATCTATTGTAGACAAATGGCTAATTCAGTGTGAATGCACAACATCAAGTTTTCCCAAAGTGTGGGACCTTTGAAATTGGAGAAAAATCTCCGGATTGAAGCTGGTTCTTACTCCTCTATTTAGCTGTATGCATGAAATTTTGTAGAAGTTCTGATTCAAAATTCTTACTCTAAAACTACCAAGGAGACAGGGTTGAGAGAAAACATGGAAATGGAAGCAAAACTAAGGAAAAATAGAATGGTGATACACCAAAGGAGTGTTGGACTTCTTGTTTTTCAAAAATAGACATAGATCATGAGGATACAACATCAAAACATGCACAAATTTCCAAAATGCAATGAAAGATCAAGAAGGACAACAATACCAATGCACAAGAGAGGATTGAAAACTCATTCATAGAGCATGCATTGTCAGTTCCAGAGTTTAATATGATACATTGCAATAGTGAAGGAGGAAAAAAAAACATGATGCAGTCTATATGGGAGGTCTGAAACTCCTAAAAATCCACCTGCTGAGGAAGAAAACAAGAGCTTGCAAGAAGCAAGGGGAAACAATGTTAACCATTACAAAAATGAGCTAAGACTGGCTTTTAACAATGAAGCAGAATGACGAAAGGTAAAAAAATGTGGAAAAATTGATTTGACATCTCCAACCACCAAAAATATTCATTAAAATAGCAAGGTAACCCTCAAAAAATCCATTTTTCAATGCATTTGGCCATGCTGGAGAAGAAACAGATGCCATACTTCATCAATTTTGGTAGTTGGGGGTCGGTTCTGCATTTTTTCCTGTACTGGAGATGTTTCTTCAATTTTCTCCCTCCAAATTTGCCCAAAACTCAAAATTGAAGCTTCTATGGTGTAGAGGGCGTTGATAGCTTTTGAATGGTACCAAATTTGATGAATTTTGACAACTGGATCGTAAGATATGACCTTTTGAAATTCTGCGGCCAAATTAGGGCAAATTAGGGCAAAAAACAGGTTCGCGGGGCAAAATCCTGATTTTTTCCCTCTTTTTTCAAATTGGGAAAATTTCCTAAAAACTCTCCATGCCCCACTCCTTCGATGACACATGGCACCCTCTGGTTGATCCGCGGGCCTCAGGAGAAAATTCTACCCAATTTGCTCGCCTAGGAAAATTTTCCAAAAGTCCCCGCCGGCCTGACCTCCGTTGCTAATGTGGACACGTGGCACCATCTGATTCGATGCAGGGCCTTAATCAATTTTTCTCCACTCTAGTGGAAGTGTGGATCACCTTGTGACTTTTTCCCTTTAGAATGAAAAAGGGTTAAGTTCCAAATTCCCTCCGATCATCCACCTTCTCACTTTTCTTAATATGCGGCCACATATCCTCCTCGGACCTTAGGAAAATTTTCTTCCTTTGCGCCTTTGCGGGCTCGCGGGCCGAAAATTACCTTTGTGCCCTCTTAGCCAAAAATAATAAGTATCAAAAGTCTTCTACTTTCCACCGACCCACAATCTCCTTTGGAAAAATTTCTTCCTTAGCTCCGCGGACCTGCCCAGGGCAAACTTTCACTGTAAACTCCGCAAAGCCAGAACTCAAAAAATACAAGGAGTTAGGAGGACTTATTTACCTTTCTAGAATGGGGAAGAAAAATCCTATCTGATGAATCCATCTCCAGGAACATTTGAGTTCTTTAAGTGAGAAAAAACCATTTTAAGTACTAGCAAAGGAAAAATAGGAGTTAGCTAAAATAAGCATGTGCTTATTTTGGATAATAGGTATCCCCTAGGAAATAAGTCCTAATAATCACGTAGTAACTCAATGATTTTGGCCACTTTAGATTATGACCAATAATCCCCAATTATGGCCTCCTTAGGCTTAGCATCTAATCCAATATTCACTTTCTTTGTTTTCATAGGTTCATGATAGGTGCATGTGGTCTTATCTGTACTTTCCAAAACCTCACACCTACCTATTGAATGGTCTACATCCAAATTTTCTACTTCTTCACCATCCACTAAGTTGACCATCTTTCCTTTTTCCTTCTCAAGGTAAGTGCATGCCTAAGTAATGTGGCATCTGTCTATGTTTCTTCAAAGAAAAATGAGCCTCCTAAGTCTTGTTTCCATCAAATAAATCCTAAATGACTTATCTTCCACCTTGGCACTGTCTCCCATAGTTAGGCTTACTTTATAGCCTTTAATGCCTCTTCTACTTGGAGGTTTAGTAGAGAAATAGTCAAACATTTTGGATCATTCCTGCAATCAAATCATTCCATTTTCCAATCTCTCTATGGAGTTTCTGCATATACATACCAAACACACGTGTGCAACCTTGTAAAGTGGAATAAAAATTTGTGCACCTAGTGTGAAGGTGGTAAAGCTTCCTGCCCCTCTTTCTAGAGTCTCTCACACTACTAACATGTGGTGCTAAATAGGTTGATTACCATGATAAGTGCAGATTTGAGTAGGTGCATTGATCCTAGAAGAACGTAAGTAGAAAGAGAAATCCTGATTTCATTCCATCCTACAAGATTATCCTTGTGAACCACCCACCAGTGTGTTGTTGTCCCACGTAGGGTATATGCTAGCATATTCTGTCTCTCCAACTAGTCTATCCAATGTTCCTCCATGGCACACATAAATACTGTAGGGTATCCTTCTCTAGTGTATCGATGTACTGAGTTGTTACTTATTCTCCTAATACAATGAGGTCTGTTGCTTCCTATGCGAAAATGTGCTTCTTTACTTTGTGCCCTATGCAACTCATAAGTACTATGAGCCCAATTATCACAAGCAACACTTGTAGTATCACTAATAGACTGTACATCTTACCACTGAAGGATTCCTTCTTTAGATGGCTCAAGTACTTCTAGGTCCCGAGATGGCATGTACATAAATCCTATTCAAATCTTCCTCACTCAAAGGCTCAACATAGGGCACATATTTCTCCATATGTCTTAAAGGGATAATAAACTCTTTCCTCCTTGTTCTCAAAATTTATATATCCCCTTGTTGAACCTCATAGATCAACATTATTTGCATAACACCAAGGGCACCCAAGTAGAGTTGGGAAGCTATCTGCCTCTGCAAATGATAAAAAATGAAAAATCCCCAATGAACTTGGCCCTCATGTATGGTAATGGATGCATCTTTTAAAACTCTGATGGGAGTGGCCTTAGTTTGGTTATCCATTAACAATACATTAGAAGATGGGTGCAATGGAGGTCTCCCCATCTGTACCCATGCATCTAAAGTAAGCACATTGGACTTTTGTGCCTGTATCAATCAATATATTACTCAAAAGCCATCCATCCACAACAGCATTTAGAGTGATTTCCTTGTCATAATCTAAGCTATGAGGGGGAAGATTTACATGTAGGATAAAGCATCCAGTCTCAATACTTACATGCATGGAGTGTTTCTCTTTAGCCAATTCCCTAACAATGGAATGATATTCTTCTTGGTGCAACATATTGCACACCTCTTTCAAGTCATCAATATCAGATTGGACTATCTCTGTCTACTTTCTTTTGTTCCATCTTCCTATGATTGCTCCTTAAAATAATATATTTCACCCTGAATATTTTTTAGTACCTCCATGGTTTCCTAATAAACCTCCTTCTAATGGATAGGATCTAGGTACTATGCATGTAGAATCTCCTCCTTAGTGATGGTAGGCTTTTTGCTGTAACATGATTTTTGCGCGTGCCACTTCAGTGTGGGTAGTGATATTTACAGGAAATACCTCAAATTCTGGTTCCAACTTGGGTATCCATTGATTTTCCACAGTGTGTTGTATTCTAACCATCCATGTGCATTTGTTTTCTTATTTATGTTACTTACTAAGATGCTCATACAAGTTTGGGAATTCATCATAGCTTTAATTCTTTCCACATACAGAACAAGTAATATTCTAAGGGCATTCACACCTGTAGTGGTCAGGAGATCTACATGTAAAACATATTCCACGAGGAAACTCACCTTGTCCACCACCATGGCCTCATCCCTTGAATCCACGATGGTATCCTCGACCTCTATCACAGCCTCCTTCAAAAATCCCGTCATTTCGATCATAATTCACGCTTGATTTTGATCCCTATCCTAATGCTCATTCTTTCCTTTAGAGTTATCTAGATACTCCTCTTTTTCGCACACCAATATCTATAGACATCATGGATCTGACCAATCAACCTGTTAGTCCTTTGTATCGTGAGTCATGTAGACCTAAAATTTTACAGTAACAAGAGACATTCTTCCTTATTACGCATTGTAATAATGGACAGTGGTTATAGCATCATGGTTCCAAATGACATATCTCATAGTCTAGCATCAATGAATGCACTGATATGTGAGGAAAACTATCTTTGGTGTGCCCTTCTACTTCACAGTCAGTACACCAAATCCTAGTACGCATCTCATGTGCTAAATTTTCTGATAGTTTCTCCAACTGCTTTGCCTCATAGCTGCAATCTATGCTTCTGGGAAGTGGGCTCACTCCAGTGTTTATACTTCTGACTACCTCAGTGTGCAAAGTGGCTTCAAGTGCTTCACATGGATCCGTACTATGTCTTATGTGACAACGCCCTTCTCAAAGGTGTGATCAAGCCCCCTACGAACCACTCTGCATGCTAGCTTACATGAATATTATAAAAAAAATAGACAATAATGTCTTGAAATGGGCATCATATTCCATAATGCTCTCAGTAGTGCCCTACATAATATCCTTGAGCGCACTTATACTCTTATGCTCAAACTCAGGGATATGAAACTCCTTAATGAAAGCATCCTTTAATGCTACATAATCTATGTAAGTCTGATCAGGGTCAAACTTCCTATACCGACTGTATGCATGTCCCTGTAATGTAATTGTAAACTAACTTGCCTTATGCTCAGAAGTCATGACTCCTTTTACATGCCACAGTATCTCAAACATGTACACATGTTCAGCAACATCTTCTATGCCCCTATACTCTGTAAGATGGAGAGACATCTCCATGTAAATATCATGGGGTTGATGAGGACCCTGCCCACCTGATCCAGAACCTCATGTGTTTCCTGTACCTCTAGAACCACTAGATCCACCTGAACTAGAGCAACATATGCCCCCTAATCCTCCATCTTGTAGCCATAAGTGGACCAGTGGATGTACTTCCCTATGTGCCCTAACAGTGGTACTAAACTGAACTCCTACAGTCTATACTACTCCCAAAAGTGAATTTTTCGCACTTGAGGCTGATGGGGGTTCCCTATCATGACATTTTCCCAAAATGGGGGAGTTCCTGATGCTCTAGCTCTCCCCAAATAGCCTTCTGTTATATGATACTCATAAATCCTTCAAATGATCCATCTCTCTCCTCAATGCCGAGGAGGGTTCCCATTCACTGGGGGAGTTGCAACATCCCACCTTGGTGAGCTTCCTTCTATCTCCCTCTCACATGCCTCATTATACTCTAAGCCACATTATTTCTTTCTCTCTTGCCTTTCTGTTGCTAGGTCTACCATCTTTCATCAAACCTGCTCCTTCCCCCATGCGTGGTGGGGTTTAGTTATCCCTCAGTTTTCTTTCCAATTTCAGGGTCACCATATAGATTTTTATCGCCAGTGGAATGCCTTGCATAGGTAAGTTCCCCTAGGATATCATGTAAAAAATTAGAATTCCGCTACCTCTGGGAAAGAATAAGTGGAAATTGAGTACTCCATAATATAGTTGTTCAAAACACCACAAAACCAAGTATCCACAGTACGCATTCAAATTAGATCAGCATCATAGAGGGCCTAAAATTCTTCATGCATCCAAAAAAGTGTGCAATACCTCTCAATCCCTTTTAGATGCATAAACAACCAGCCACTCGTATATTTCTACTAGAAAAAATAGAGAAGAAGCTTTCATACAAACAATCATACAGATTTTGCTCCACCCACATGTGCATGCGTTAAACTCAAATATGGTGTTGAACCTCCATGCACTTCTTCTAGGTCATGTATCCACTCCTCAACACTTTCTAAGTGTTAACTAGTATGTCTTCATCATGAACCATCCTAAAAACAACTGAAAAAGAGGTCCCGACAATGGAACCAATGATGCAGCCTAGAATTTACCACTGTAATAACCTAGATGCATTGGCACATCACTCAGCCTAGACTAAGCACTCACCCGAAGCACACAAAGGTACCAGGCCCCTCTTTAGGGTTGCTTGTTGCAGGATGTTAGTGTGATGAAGACTAGAAACATATTCAGATCCATAATAATCCATAACATTCTACAGAGCATATTCCAGATCTAGATCTAAAGAGTAATAGATTTAAACAATAACCATAATGAATTCAACCATACAAGAACTAATTATACTCATGATTAAAACCTTGATTCAGCCAACACACTCCATTATATTAAACACAATAAATACACAATAAGCTTCTTACAATACACCATAAGCTCATGCACGCATCTGTATGCTTGCATACATATAATCTCATAGTACAATATCTATATCCAGTACATATTATTTTTAACTACTATGCAGATTCAATACATATTTATAAGGGTGGGGACTTTCCCTTCACCACTTATCATAACTTCCAAAATAGGTTGCATGCTGATTAATAGTCATGTGCCTTTACAATAATAACCACACATGCAAGTGCACTATAATAGACCTCTTATAGTTAACTAGAAGTAGCAATCATATTATTAGCTCAAACCCATGCAAAGTGCTTAGTAGACACTCTTCCAAAATATCCCATATGTGTCATGCAAGTCTTTATCTCGAGTTTGTGTGCTCTACACGACTATCTCCAAAAATAGCCCGTACTCCATAAAAATGGCTAAGTCCCAAATCTTCAACTTGTCTTTCACTAGCGCATGTTTCCTTCCCTATCCTTTCGTGCCTTTGAAATGCACCCTATTCTCAACATGCTCATTCTTCTATGTGTCCTTCTCCTCAAGTGTTCATATTATGTCTTCTCAACAATCAAGGTTTGAATCGATTTTCCCCTTTCTTAAATATTTTTTAGGGGTACAATGAGCAATCTCAGCTAAGGATTTTGGATTCCCCATGGCAGATGGACCAGGATGAATGGAAGGGGGCAATGTGGTGTTTAGGGAGTAAAGATTGAATTATCAATTAACATGGTGGCTTATGTTATGGGCATGCCCATGGAAGGATGATGGAGTCTACAAACCCAAACAATGATCCAAGGATGAAATGAAGCTATTTTTGCGAGGTAAGGAAAAACTCACCCCTACATTTTGTGGGATTTCTTAGAAATTCCTTACCTCCCACATTCAATTAAGTGGCCCTTAACCTAATCTGATTTTTTCACTCTAATATAGGGATAATTCCACAAATGTATCTATGCTTACCATCTTCCCATGCTCAATTTCCTCAGACATGGGCATATTTTTATTTTTCCATACTATATAATTGTTCTTTATGTATTACCACTTGGACCACTACAAAAATGGAAAAATCAAGTATTCCCTTGCATAAGGGTTTTATTATGGCCATTGTGAAAAGATCTATATTTATATGGATTAAATGGTTAATGGGGATAGTGTCCTATGTCAAAATCCCTTGAAGATTATGTTGTGGAAGATGAAACTAATTTTGAGTTTTCCCTAATGAGGAGTCTAGAAAATGCCCTGAGTCGAGTGAATGGGATGCTCAAAATGTGGTTGAAGTTGAAGTAGTACAAGGGCCTCCAAGACCTAAAACAAGATGATGTGAAGGTGGTGCTATTAAGAAGGTGGAAAAAGGGGAACCGATTCAACAGAGGAGGAAGGTTTCATTTTGACAACCAGGAAATGACCCAAATGGAAGTGCTTGGAAAAGGTGGTGTAGAAGAGGGAGTTGATCTTGCTAAATTGGTTACAGACCTTGAAAATGTGAAATGTGACACTTGGCTTACTAAAATAACTATCCATTTTATCCTCAATGACTGACATGTAATGAAGATGAAAGTTGAGGATGTGGCTCAAGTCATAAAGGGTGGCAGTATGGAGGTTCTACAAGAAAAGTGTAAGAATTTAAACAGTGATGTGGATCAGCTTAAGGATATGCTTTAGAACTTCACTGAGTGGAGTATTCTCACTGTCAAGTGCACTTTACAACACCTTCTCTCAGACAACTAGCTAATGCCTACAGAAAATGTGAAGAGTAGGGGACATTGAAGAAGAGGAAAATGGAACTATTTGAAGCTGATGTAACCACTTTGGGCACTAACATTGAATCACTGGCTAAGGAATGGGCCACTCTGGTGGCCAACTTGGAGAAAATGAAAAAGTAGTGGTTGATGTTAGGTTTTTGTTTAGTGTTTTTAGTTCTATGTTTTTATTATTGTTAGTTTACTGTACTGGCTATTAGTTCTGATTCTTTTAGGATTATACTATATTTTTGTATGGTTCGGTATTGAATATCTTCTCTATTTGTGACATTCGTTATGTATGGCGTAGGGTCCTCTCAACCATATTTTACATAAATTAAAAAAATTCTTACTCTCTAAGTGGAATGGTCCACTCCAAGGAAAAAAAATCTTTTTATTAAATTGAAGCAAGGAAGACTTAAAACACAAAATCCTTCTTTCTATGGAGTCTTTTACTTATTTGAATGTAACATAAAGATTTATCTCACATTTAGTTCAATATTTCTTCAATGTAGACCAAAATTTATTTGGCTCTAACATGCTTCTTATCAAATCATGTGAAACCAAAAAGTACTTTAAAGTCAATTATTATTTGATTTTATCTCTATTGTGAGCAATGCAGGTTTAATATATATGATTCTTAACCTTGTGACATGAAAATATATGTACCTATTCTATGAGTTATATTATGGTTCCCCAAACAATAATGATGCCATAATAAAATAACTAGCTTTTAAAATTAATTCTTACCAAAATGCTTGCAACAACCCCTCGATAAAATTAAGTCATACGAACAACTAGCATTTGTGTCGTAGATTTTACCTCATCACGTCTATTGGAAGACTAAATATAGATACATAAATGTATTTATATTAATTAAGTTCAAGTACCGAAATATACATCAGATACATACATTTCTTATATTCCCATAAAGTCCTGGATTGACGCCCTCTACTAGTTTCTTCATAATATCTTCAGATCATTCTCTAGTTATAATGAGGTTCCAATCACATGGCCATAGTAAATTAACCTGGAAGTGTCTCACATCTCTTGAAATCATTAGCCTAGATTCCTTGTCATAATGTATAAAAATGATAAAAGACGTCTAAATGGGCGTCAAATTTAACACTAGACATTTTGATCCTTGTTAGTAACCATTAAGGAAAAGTAATATGTTTCTATCTTGTATAAATCAGAAACATGTTGGATTACATAACATGTCATAAATAACACATCTAGAAAGATATGTCTAGAATATTTAACATAACATAAATATGTATGCCAATGAAATATGAGATGGTTTTATTTTCCTTTAGCCATATATAATATAATCTTTCAATAAATAAATCATGGTATGTTATACTTATAACATAGCATAAATAATGCCCAGCGGAAGCTAGCCCTTATACCATAGCATAAATAATGCCTCATGGATGCTAGCCCTTATAACATAGACCCATAAATAATACCCAGCGGATGCTAGCCCTTATAACATAACATAAATAATTGGTTAATGGATGCTAGCCCTTATAACATAGCATAAATAATGCCCAGTATATCTTATATCTCTTAATAACTGAAGCATAAATAATGCCCATACGGATGCTAGCTTCATATAATGGATTCCAATATTTTGATTTTCTGGATTCCAATATATGGGACTTTGGAGTACATATAATTCCAATATAGGTGATTTTGGATTCCAATATATGTGATTCATATATATGGTAGTTTTCCAATATATGTGATATTGGAATCCAAGGCAATCAATATGTGTGATTTTGGAATCCAATATTTGTGATTTTGGAGTGCATGCATAATTCTAATATTTGACATTTTGGAATCCAAAAATAGTAAAATTGGATTCCATATTGGCTATACATTTTTAGATATTTGGACTAGAATAAGTCCCAATGTTTGTGATATTATGCTTTGAATATACCCTAGGCAAATCTCCGTTGAAACAAGAGCTACTTCTGTCAAACATATTTATAGATTTGACAAGACATCTCTAATCCTATAGATTAAGTTATAACTATCTCCCATGAGCCTATATATCACACAAGTTTGCATACATTCAAGTAACTCAATGAAAATATATTGTTCCTTCAATTGCCATTAGTCATTATGTAGTATTTTCTATTATTTGTCATTAGTCATTAATATATCACTTGCACATTCATTTTAATAAAAAAGGTAAAAATGTAATGTACAACTAGGTATTATTTTTTAAGGTAAAAACACACTACATTGTTATCATGTCACATTCTATCACATCGTCTTTATGAAAAAATAGCACGATATATAAGCTCCTTCTTTAAAGAAAAACACACACCTGAATGATATTCATAGGCATTTTAAGCTAGAGGTTGTGGGTTCAAGACCTGGGGAGTTAATAAGATGATGCAATTAATTGTTTTTGTGTAGGTTTTCCAATCAACAGAGCGCATTGGGCAACTCCTTTGACTGTGACTCATTTGCATGATAGACAGGTACCGAGATTTATAACTCCACATCAAAGTTATCTTTTTGACTTCATGTTGGTGCATTGGCACTTCCTACTGTATGTTTATAAAGCTACATGCAATATGTCAATTAAATGAGTATAATTTTCTTCTAGGGTTAGGCATTAATATCAAATGTGGCCAATGGCTATTATATGAATAACTAGATTTTCCACTCGCGTCTTCATTGGTCGAACGCCTATTTAATTCAACATTTTTTCTTTTCATTAAGAACTTCAAACCATCAATTGTTGATTTCCATCGCTCAAATTTGTAGGATAAATTAACAAAGTATTTGTTGTTCGGTTCTCAAGAAACAACATCTTATCTAAATATGTTGTCTAGACTTAACAACTATTTTGAATTATATATTACAATATATCCATTGCAAGTCCATTACTATCAAATGGTGGTATAATCACTAATAGGAGGAAGCTATCCCAAATATCCCACAAAAATAATGGATATATCTCCAAAACTTGTGTCCACATTTCCAGAAGATCCTTGATCAAGACAAAAGTCTATGTATTTGTAGCATATTATGTCCAATGAAATTCATTTCGTTAATCAATGTGCATTATATGTGGCTTATTTCTTCCTTAAAAAATTGGTGAGTTTTATTCCTAATTCAACAAAATTTGTGATTGAGAATCGTTAGTATCAATAAATCTTTAAAACACCACCATTAAATGCTGTAACTTTCTTCTTAGATGTAAACCAACGACCAAATTTTCTTAAATTTAGAATCCAAACTTATCAAATAATCTAATTTATCATATTATGTCGCAATTCATACATTTTAGTGGATAGATTAAAATGTGTGAGAATCATAATATCTTATCAATTCAACTAGTAACCCCGTCTGCATATAATATGCGTGTCAAGTTGATTACGAGAACCAAACTTTCAATAGCTTGACCATGTCAATCTGACTCTCAGTGAAGGGAATCATCTAATTGTAATGCATCTAGGCAACATATTCCTATCTAATTAGAAAACATACCCCTATCATATATAGTATATTTCAGACACTTCCTTAATTAACTAGCCTTCTGTTTTAATCGTGGATGTCAATTAAAGACACTATGTTAAGTTATAATCCCCTTTTAATTAATTAATTAACCATTATTAATTAATTAAGCCAATATTTCAATCTTGTATTTAACTAATAAACCCTCTTATTGGTTAAATCCCTCTTTCAAACCGTTCAAATCCTACTAATTTCCTTCTAAATCATTCTCCAAATGGCTTCTTAAGCTTAATTTGGCATATTAATTAATCCTAGTTGATTAATTAAATCACCTCCAACTCCTTCATGAGTATTGTTAATCATCTAATTAATCTCTTTTAATCATACTTATCCCTTTCTAATTCTACATTTACCTTTATCCCACATTCACTAGGTTGCAAGCTTCTCCAAAATTGGAAAGCTATATAAAGAACCTAGTACACCTTGTCCAAATTTACACCATGTCCTTGTAAGACATATGCATATGATAAGATCATTTCAATCTTGGAAGGATTATTGATCAAGCAACCATTTCTATCTTCTACTTGGAAAAGAGTAGTAAGAGAAGAACCAAACATGACACTAAGCCATATTGGTGAGATCTCTTCCTCTTCCATGGAGAATTTCCTTTGATCACACGTAGCTACGTTCGGCTCACTAAAGGAGTACCTACAATATAAAGCACATCAAAAACATCAAAGGATGGTTTTGCATTTAATGTTTTTAATGTATTAGCATGCATTAGTTTAAGCTTTTCCTTTTTAATTTATCATGATGTTTATGTTGATTGATTTTTTTTAATTAGGATTCTACTTGGTGTTAGTTTCTATTTCATTAACTTAGATTAATACAATCATATGCATACATATGAAACACACCCTGATGGGACCAACATCAGTTGCCTCAATTGAAGTTTCTACTTAAGTAATAAAAGGAAAGATAACACACATTGATCCTAACTTAGTTTGAAAAGACAACATTTTGTTGATAAATCTATCAAAGGTTCATCTTCCTTATAAAAAAGGAGGCAAATTCAGTCAACAGATCTTGTCAGAAAAATTCAATATTTCACAGTCTCTACATCATTTTATAGCCCATTTTTCATCACTAATCATTGAGTTTTGTCATTTTGTGAGAAACAAATTACATGTATGTTAATGCTTTGAGAAGTGTTGAGTCTTTCAAGGATTTGCTTAAAAGATCTTGCCCATGTATCTCTTTCTCCTTGATTTTCAATTTCTCAGCTTCAATCTTGATAATGCAAACATGAATTTGCTGTTAAATGAAATTGTAAGATTTTTTTTAATGGATGTTAATCAGTCATAACATTGATTTTTACAAGTCTACCATCCAAAGATTGAATCTTCTTGAAAACTTCATTTCAATTACATCTTGCATCATTTTTTGCTAGTTTCCTTTGCGCTTTAGATCTTTTTTGAGTACATGTTAATGCATCTGATCCTCTTTCATATTGTCCTATTTCCATGAGGCCATAACTTTAACTTCTGACCGAAACAAGACCTCCTCTTTTTTAAAATCGACCAGAATGGTTACTTATGCAATATGTAATGCAACTTAGGTCTTTTGACTTCAAAACCACATTTTAAATCAGTCATTTCCTTAGTATTTCACAACTTCATTTTCTTTGTATGTTAGAATTTTAAGGGTTATCAACCCACATATGCTCTTCTTAAACTATGGGAGCGTACCTTGGCATAAAAATGATAAAACTCATATTTGTCTAGGACATTACCATGGTTACCCCAAATTAGTCAACACATGGTGTTAGGGAATTAGTTGATGAAACGTGGAAGTGCCCTAGTATGATTTTGCCAAAACTTCCCGAACGGATTTTTGAGCGAGTTTATCAATGTTGAGGGACTTAATGATTATTGACTAGATCTCCAAATCTATACTTCATCGAGTCAAATATGCTCTTTCAAAGTGAAAGAATAATTTCATTTGTGTAAAATTTATTGTCATACCTGGAACCATACCTGGCTTAACACTTGATATTTTGAGTTTAGTGTTGAAAAATTAATCATTAGGGAGTTATTTAACATTTTTAATTTATATTAATTAGTTTCAAAGATTCATTTGCTTAAGCATATATGATGGCATGTGGTGTAGTCTTCCTTGCACTCATGTGATTCTTTATTTTCAAAAGTTTGAGTCTTTGCCATTCTAAATTTTAACATATTGACATAACTTGGAAAAATTCTAAGTTAAGCCAATTTTGGTTAGAGTTAGTGCATGTGTTGATTCTTCCTTATAGGTATAAATGAAGGAAAGTTTGTGTCAAAATTGGATCTTGATGTGAAAAATTTCAAGCTTTCTTCATATTTTCAATTTAAAACTAGCTTAAATTTTCATCATTTTACATGCTAGTTTTGACCAATTTGTTGAAAATTGTAAATTTTTTGATCAACTAACTTAGTGTTTGATATTGTTGAGTGCTTATTTACACATATTAAGGAGGTCATTTGAATGTCAAAATTGGATCTTGATGAGAAAAAATTCAATCTTTTTCCATGTTTTCATTTTTAGAGCTTCATTTTTCATCATTTTACATGATAGTTTTATTCAATTTAGTTTTTTATGAAAATGTTAAGTTTGATCCACTTTGAGCATGTATATTAGTATTTGATCTTGTTGAGTCTTCATTTTCACATATTCACATTTGACATGGTTGTTGTCAAAATTAGGGAATCTTGACTGAAGGAATCTTCTTTTGCATCATCTTTTTTAGAAATATTTTGGGAGACTTTTTTCCAGATTTTGGGACATTTTTTTTACATTTTTGAGTACAAGTTAAGTGCATACCCTTGAGTATAAGAGCATATGAAAGTAACCTATCTTCCGTAGGCCATAAATTTTTCTTAACTCGAAATGAATCCATTTATTTTGGATGGAAAGGTATTGAAGTGAAATATGCAATGAACACATAAATTTGGGATTTAGACCTTAGAAAAAAATTGACTTTCTCGGGTTTCCTTATTAGAAAACTAGTCATTTTCTTTGCATGTTAGATTCATTTGAATTTGATCAACACCACGTATGCTCTTCTCTTGCGCTTTAGAAGTTACCTTGAGAATGCCTAGAAATGAATATGATTATGGATATTATTCTAAAATTATGGTTATTATTTGTTTAGAAATGGTGTTAACATTTTAAATATTTTATGGAAATCTCCTTTTTGTTATAAATTCATAGAGGCCATGTATGCTCTTCTCTTGCACTTTCGAGTGATCTTGAGAATCAGAAATGAAAATGATTTTGGATGATTTTCTAAAATTTTGATTTCCATTAGGACATATGGATAAAACTTATATTTTATATAGTTTCACATGGAAAAACTAATCATTTGATTTGTTATTTAAAAATATTTTTAACATTTAAATTTTTGATTACAAGTTTGTATTGTTTTCCATTTTCTTAAGTTAGATCAAGTGTCATGTATGCTCTTCTCTTGTGCTTTAGAGTAGATCTTAAGAATCAAAAATCAGGGAATTGATCTTCATTTCTAACATTTTGGTTTACTTGGAAAAATTCATCATTTAAGTTGTTTAAAAAATCATCTTTCAAAAGCACTTAATGGCTCATTGGTTTAAGTTTTCCCATTTCTACTTAGTTGTATCAAACATTGTGTATGCTCTTCTCTTACACTTTCGAGTGATCTTGAGAATAAAAACAACCTTGATCCATATTTCTAACATTGTGGTTGGCATGGAAAACTAATAATATTTTCAAGTGAGGACATTTTCACTTGTTAAAGAATAAATCGAAACAAATACTAACTACATTGTGTGCAGGTTGCCAAAGGTGTGCAAAACCACATTAAGATCAAAGATTAAAAACACACCATTCACTCACACTATATTTACAAGATTTAGATAAGGTTTAAACCCATTCCACTTTAAACTATGGGAAGTTCCTTAGCATAAGCCATAAAACTCATTATGAGGATTACCATAGGAACCCCAAAGTAGTCAACACATTGAGGGAACTAGTTAATGAAATGGGAAGTGCCCCACTACCTACTTGACTAGAAATTCCCATGAGGAGTGCTAAATTTTGTCTATATGAGGCCTCTTTCATTAAATTGATTGTGGGGTAATGGTCCTTTGTCTAGGATTTATTCTAGAAAAGTAAACCTCTCTTAGAAAGTTATTGCGAGTGTTGAGAACAAAATCACCTAGGGAGCCATTTGGCATTGGGGCAAACTTTACCATTATCCAAATCGTCAATTTTCAAAGAGTACTTTTACAAAGAAATACTTCCTTGGAGTCAAAACCTTGTTTTTCAAACAAGGCGAAAGTCCATTAAAGTTGCATCACATATATTTCATCACAAATCTTACAAAGTAAAACTTTGTCCTAGTTTCTACCTTGTTATCAAACAAGGTGAAACTCTGCCAAAGTTGTGCCATGTATTTTTCATCACCAATCATAAATTCCCTTGTTATTTTTTTGGCATTATTGGTCAAAGGAAAACAACTCGAAGTGGTTCCAAAATTTTGTCCACCACTTTTGCACCCACTTAAATCCATCTTTCCTTACAAACTTGATTTAAGTGTTGAAAGTGTGTTGGTACGTATTCAAATTTTGGTAGTTTGTCTTGAAACCAACATTGAGACGTCTCACTTGTAGAAGTATCTCACCTTGATCTCACTTTATTTCATTACACTTCTCGCATTATATCAATCCATTTTTGATACTTACATCTTGTTTTCTTAAAACTTGATTTAAGTGTCCAAATTTTATTGTTACGTTGCTCACATTGTATCGACCCATTTTATACTTAAACCTTGTTTTTTTTCAAACTTGAGTTGAGTGTTGAAAGTGTTGTTGTTACGCTTCTTGCTTGTACCAATCCCTTTTTAATACTTACATCTTTATTTTCTTAAAAAATGATCTAAGTTTTGAAATTGTATTGTTACACTATTTGTATCAACCATTTTCAAGACGTAAAAATTGTTTGTATTGAACTTGATTTAAGTGTATATTTGCATTGTTACGCTATCAAAATCACTTCAACCATTTTTAATACTTAAATCTTGTTTGTTCTCAAAACTTGATTTAAATATTGAAATTGTGTTGTTACTTATCAAATAACTTTTGAGACAATTTGAATAATAGGAAATAATTTCCTTTACGGTCATTTCTCCTTTGTCTCAGGGAATTCATAGATTTTCCTTGGTGACCTTCATCATACACTTCACATCTAGGAAAATTTTCCTTTGCAGTTGTTACGTTGTCAAATTTTCATCAACCATTTTGACTATTTACACTTGTAACTTGTTTTCCAAACCATTTTTGGATTTATCAAAATTATGTCATTACGATGTCTATTTTCCTTAGATTCCCTTTGGAAAATCACACAAGCATCCCCATATTTGTAAAATGTCTAGTTGGTTGTCTGTTATGTTTCCTGAATTGACATGGAACTTCCTTCCATTTGAAGGAGTTCAATCATATAATCTAAGTCTAGGTATTTGGTCCCAACAATGCCAACCATGACTAACTATCACATGGTTCCTCACACTTACAACAATAGGGAACCTAGGTTTTGGAATTCACATCAAAATATTCCCATCATGACTAAACCTCTTTTGGTTCTTCATGCACTAGGAACCCATTATGTTACCCCTTTCCCTACCTTCATCTCATAGTCAGTGGTATGATTATAATGCTTCTAATCAATGATTATTCATCATAATTCCTCTATTCATTATTCTTGATTATTCTAATCCATGCTATTATTTTGATTCCCCTCAAGTCTCTTGAGCCTCATATGATCGAATTTCTTCTAATGAATAATAAGTCTTCTAAATGTGCGTTTTCCTCTAAGGATTTTTTCACCACACATTCTCCCCATCATTCCTCTAATTCATTCTAATCCCAAGTCATGGTCCTCCCTTTCTCCATGAGACCCATTTAAGTTTCCTCAATGGCATAATGTATTCCTCCTTTGAAGATCCATGTGACTCAAAATGTCACCACAAATTTCTAATCATTCATCTAATTTGACTTCTGAGTCATGGTCATACCTTTCTCCATAGTACCCCCTTTATCAATCACCTCAATGATGTCTTCCTCCTTTTAAGATCCGTGTGACTCAAAATTCCTCTAATCAATCATCCAAGTCGACCCCTACATCGCAATCTATTGAATTTATACATGATCCTCTTTGTATACCTACACTATACCATCTTCTAGGAAAACAATACCAACCTATCCCAAATCCACATCTTCTTCCACTCGTGAGACATCCAAATCCAAATCTACTTTCTCTTGATCTTCTTCTATCAATCAAAATCCAATCCCTCTTTGGCCCCTGGGTCATTTCAATCATTCCTTATTCTATCCTCATCAATCTTCTAAAGATCGATGTTTGCATCCATGTCGAACAATTCACAAGAAATGATGTGCTAAGATATATTTTCGAAGAACTATCAAATTCCTTTGTGGAAACAATAAGGTCAAACCTTCCCATCATATCCATCATCAAACATCTTCTAAATCTTCAACACTTGTTGGACCCCTTTCTTCCAATCAACCTACTATCATTAACCAACAACGACCCATACCAATTGATTTATTTGAGAATGAAGAAAAATCAAAGAATTCATGGGGCTACATGATGACATTCCTCTGGAGGATCATGAGAAAGGATTATATTTTGACCTTGATGTCATTGCACATATTGTGGGGAAGAGGTTGATTCCTTTTGTTAGAAAACAGAGGAAGAGCCTAAGATCATCAAACTTGATCCTCCTCTTGTTCTTCCATCTTTGCATTCCCATTACTTGGCGAAATGATGGATCTATCCTTGATTCCCCTCCTATCTTCTCATCACCCAATCATTCCTTACATATCACAATTCCTCAATCACAATCTCTCCTTGGGTCACCTCCTAGTAGCCCATCATCTTCTTCTATATGTGGGCCACCTCCTGGTAGTCCCTTCATCTTCTATTTTGGGTTACATCCTAGTATTATATCCCATTACCTCCTTCTATATCTTGTTTGGCTTACCTCTTAGTAGCCCATTATCTTCTAAAATTGAGGCACATCCTAGTATCCCTTTATCTTCTATTTTTGGGTCACCTCCTGGTAGCCCATTATCTTCTATCCTTGGGCCACGTCCTAGTAGCCCTTCATCTTCTATCTATGGATCACCTCCTGGAAGCCCATTTTCTTCCATCCTTGGGTAACATCCTAGTATCCCTTCATCTTAGTTGTGTGGCTCACCTCTTGGTAACCCATTCTCTTCAATCCTTGGACCTATATCCTCTTCATCCATCATATCATCCTTCTATTGAAAAATGTGGCAAGCCCACCATCATCCCTACCATTCCTATCATCAATCATAACCATAAAATTTCTTCTCCCACTTCTCAGGATTAAAAAATCACACATTAGCTTGTATGAAACACCAACAATTTCTTCATCAAGCTAAGATCAAAAATATGAAGAGCTCCAAAGATCCAAGCAAATCCAACACCCAAAATCTAAAAATCAAGCACGATTCAAAAATGCACACCAATGCAACCAGCAAGTATGGTGCAAAGTGTAAAAATATATGGATAGGGAACTCAATATCCCACATAAAAAATCCATGTAAGATAATTCACAATCACTTATCGAGTATGATCTCACCACAATCATTGAGATTGGAGATAATATCACTCTTGATAAGTAAAATCTCATAGTCTCCCTCATCAAATAAATCACAAACATTTTTTTTGGATCCTATCACACGGAGTGACATTATTAGTCCCAACTTCCTAATCTTGGAAGTGATTGTAATGAAAAAAAACCTGAGAAAAAATGGACAACCTGGGATACAATTGGACTTGGCCTATTGATCGAGACTTTAATGAAGAATCTAGAGATGTCAAGTAAATTCTCATGTTCTTTGACACTTGCAGTTGACTTGGGAGCACTTAAGGTCATTGGTGCATTTCCCTTCTTCTAGAGGAAAAGGAGTTAAATTATTAGCCAAATTTTGGGGGAAAATGAGTAAAATTGAGAAAAATTGGCTTTGGGGCATTCTACTTCATTTTTTCTAACTCCCCAAATCAAGATAAATCCAAAAAGTTATAGAAAATCAAAGAAAAATGCAAAACTGGATAAATCTGTAGAAAACATCTGTAGAACAAAGTCCACAGAATGCCACAAAACAAATTATTGCAGAGTTCTATAGAAAAAATTCCACAAAATTCCACAGAATGAGAGTGCCACAGAAAACTAGAAAATCCGTAGAACAAAGGAAAACAATGTTTTTTTTATGCAAATTTTCAAATGGGCATAACTTTTGATCCAGTGCTTGAAATTTGACAAACCTTATATTGTTAGAAATTTCTTGACATATTTTATGCCATGGAAACAAAAAATATTATTTTTGATGAGGTCATATGGGTAAAATATTAGAAAACGTATCCAGCACAAAAATGTATAGTCCAAGGCCCAACCACCGCAATTAATGGCAACATGGGTGTGGTTTTCTCCCTCCAGAGGCCAAAGGAAAATTATGGATGGGATTTGTAGGGAAATCCATCAATTTTTCATGACATTTAAGGTATATTATTGGTGGTTGAATGAAAGTTTCAAGTTCCCTCTCTCTCTCATCTTTTCTTCCATATAATGTAAAGAGAGCTCATTTGGTAAGTAATTGGATTTTTTTTATGTTGTTCTCTCTTCTTCTCAGCTATTGGGTAGATTTAGAGCTCCAAACCTTCAATGTTGGGATATTGTAATGGGAATCATGCCTTTTTCCTCTAGTATGATGTATTGTGCATATTATTGAATTAATAATACCTGTGTTTGTGATCATTTCTCAATCCTTGCACTAGTTTCTTTTTCTTTTTCATGTCTTTCTTCATGCTGATAGGTGATTGTGCATATTTTTTTTCACTGCACATTTAAATATGGTTGTGCTAACTTGAAAATGGTATTTTTTTGTATTATTTGGGTATGTGATGCATGTCCATCATCTCCATGCTCACATCTCTCTATTTTTAGTCATCAAGCTTGTCTGACACCCCCCTTTTTCAATGATATCACCTCTGTAGTGTAGGAATTTGTTCAATTTTATGCATTCTCCCTCTCCCTAGTCCCTTGGAAATCATATATTAGGAGTATTTATTTGCATTCCCTTCCTTAGGAGTAGTTTAGTTCCTAGATTAGGTAGAGGAACCATCCTTCTTTGGAGAATTGTCTCAACTGCAAGGTCCAACACCTTGAGACAATTCCATGTTAGGACCAGTTACATTAATTTCCCAATAAGCTCACATGATAGAAAATCAAAGGGTGTTGTAATTCGGTGATAATAGTTCTAGCACACCCGGTGGAACCACAAGAAGTCTTCATTTTACTACAACAAGATTGGTGTGCTCTTGTTGTAAATTCCATCCTTTAAGAGGTTTTGTAGTAGCACATCTAGCAACTCCAAGGTGTAGATTTTAGTGGTTTCAATAGTGCTAGTGGTTAGAATTTATGAGAAGGATTCAAACAAGGTCTAGAAAAAGAGAAGAAGGTACTTTTGAATATCTGTAACTATCTTCAGGTAGAGAAAGAAGACGAAGAAGAGTATAAAGATCACCATCTCCGCTGAATAGATCATAGTCAACACCTCCACCTGGTAGGCCATTTATTCAGTCGACTAGAGTTCTCAGACCGATCAAAATGGGTAATCAAATACCACCACAATCACAAAATCCTTTATTTTATTCTATGGGTAGTAGCACACTTGCTCTCAATGCACAAAACCCAATTCCAATTGGAGCATTGAAGAATATCTCATACTTTACTGGGAAAAATCACACAACTTCAATTGACCACATTTAAGACGCGCGCGTGCGCGACTACTCTTATATGTTTGCCTCTTTTCCAGGTTGGGTTCCGGTCCTCCTGTAAGGTGGGGTGTACCCCCCGGCTAGAAAAAGGAAGGGGGCCTGAAATCCCTCTCCCTCTCTCTATCCGTGGGTCCCATCCACTGCCACCCCCTTACGGGAGGACCGTATACCTGAAAACCAATTTGCCATACTAAAAAATGATATCCAGCATGGGGGCCATCTGTGACTACCTACTCATCCCTCCATAAGGGAAGGGGTTTTCAAGTCGTGTTTGTACACAGAGTCATCTAGATTTATATCTATATTTATGTCAAGTCTTCTCCCCTCCCAATACTGAGGAGAGGAGTGAGTAAATTTGGACTATGACCGGGGCCATAGCAAGAGACTCTACGAATTACCCTCTCCTTTGAGAGTGTGCATGTATACTTTGCTTAATGCTAAATCAAATGAAGCAAGAACTACCACCTAAAATAGTTCTACAATTTAGCTAAAACAAAGCATAAACACCATCATGATAAGAATTAAACAAGGGTTAGATGCTAGCATTCATAAATACAAACTTTGAAACTAACAATGCTAAATATCTAAACTCCTCTATTCTCTAACAACAAATAAATGAATGGACCTAAGTAAGCTCCATGGCTATCAAAATAGTTGTCCTTAATGTTCCAAGAACCTAGGAATGGGGGCTAATCAAAGTTGGGCTACAAGACCCTTTTGACACCTCCCATATGACCCAAGCACTTTAAGAAAGAGGCTTAACTCTTCAAGATGATGAACTCTCAAAAGGGCAAGGTGCAAGCTCTTAGTCTCTTTGCTATATGCTTTGCATTTGCTCTCTTAGAAAGTTTAGGTGTAAGTAAAAAGGTAGGTGGAGGGCTCTTTATATAGCCCAAAGGATAAAGGATTCAACACATTCTCATGAATGTGGGATAAAGGTAAAACATGATTAGGAATGGATAAGGTTGCTTTATTAAAGGTAACCTTACTTTAGAAGGGTTTAATACATGTTTAGCAAGTCATGGGAGTTGGGGGGTATTTTAATTAATCAAAGGTGATTAATTAATAGGTAGGTGTAAGCTTATAGAAGCCAATTAGAAGAATATTAGTGTGATTTAGGCTATTATAAGGGGATTAAATCAATTAAATATTGATTTATTGGTTAAATGGAAGGGAAAGCTAATTAATTAATAATAATTAATTAGTCTAGGTAGAAGGGGTGATTTATTAACGGAAGGTCGTTAATTAGGGTATTTGTTGGATAGGAAACTTAATTAATTAGCTTAGTGTAATTAATTAATGATGATATGAGGGAAAATGAGTGCTTTTGACGATATGTCGTTGATTTGCGAGAAAGGGGATAATTAGCGCAATTTAAGTATTTAAATTGCTTGGGCGTAATTATAGGTGTCTACATTTGCCCCTCTTTGGGGTGGCGTAAGTGATGCCACTTCAAAGATAGTAAACAGAAGAGATTTTGAAGAGATAGAAGAAAAATTAGTAGGAGGGAGAGATGCCCCCTCGAGTGTCGATGGGGTGATGAAGGAAGCCGATCGACGATCGAAAAAGATGAGAAGTAGGCAGAAGAATGGGGACGAGGCAGGATGCCCCAAGGAGAGGGAGAATTAGGGGTGAAAGGGAAGTGGTGTAGAAGAAATATGGATGAGGGGAGAGAAGAGCTTAACCTCTAGCCACTTATTTGTTTGGAACAAATTTGATGTCATCATATTGCCATAGGAACTACATCATCGGTCCTTATGAAAAATATAAGCATACGACAAAGGTAGAATGACATGAAAAGCCATACTACGAACAATTGTCCATTGCTGAAAGTACCAACTCCATGCAACATACAATAATGCAATGCAATACGAGAAGGAAACAAGCTCATATAACAGGGAAAACAAGTACGAACGCACATATCCAACCCAACAACGGTCAAGACAGTTGTACAAATGTTTTGTTATCAGTGCTGAAGAGATCCACAAGTTCGTGATTGATGACAAGGGTTAAAAATGATGCCCCAAGCAAGGATACATGCAAGGGGAAATGAAAATGGACACGGGGTCCATGAAAAGTGTTTGTGCGCAACGAAACAGCACCAGGCAACCAAAAGTGCCCCAGAGTACAGACGAAGCAAGCAGCTAGCTTTTGTGAATGGTTGTGAATCCGGTGATCCGCGAGTCGTATTAATCGGGGAAGATGTGAGACAAACCAACAGGATATGGAGAAAATACCATGCGCAAGACACAAGTTTTAGCCGTAAGAAGCAAGTTACCATTTTGTAGGGTGTTTTACTTTTTAGGAATTTTTTGAAAAATTTTGCCTTGTTTTTGGATTTTTTTGATATATATATATATATATTGTTTTTTTTTGGCTTTTTGCTTTCCAAACCATGGTGAACAATAGAAGAAAGTAGAAGAAAAAGAAGGGCCTAGGGGCAACAGAAAGTGCCCTAGGTGGAAGAAAAGAGAAACAAACGACAAATAATGTCCTTGTTTAGTGGAAAAATGAAGAAAAAATAATTATTTGAAAAATAATTATTTACGAGGGTGTGAAGAAGAATAAAAATCGCCAGGGAGCAATAAAATTGTCCGGGGGAGAAGAAAGGGGTATTGGACAAAAAATGCCCCAATACAGTGAAAAATAAGATAAAAATAATTATTTAATTAAAAATAATTATTCCACAGCGAACAGAGGAGAAAACGGTGAGCGAAACGGGTGTCCTGGCCGTCCGATCAGTGAAAAACAGGCTAATATACCCCCCAGGGGGGGTAAAAACATCACAATCAGTTCATTTTAACCGCTTAGTTTAGAAAACTTACCGTGAGGCTCTGACACTCAGGAGAGATGGTGATCGCACGTGATCGTTTGAGGCGTGCTGTAGATTGTAGATGATAGATCTATAGACAATATCAAATGTTGTTTTCAAGTGTTATTTTGATGTCTATGGATGGGATGATATGATGATATTGGTGTGCGGGGGGGATAGATTTTTGATTATGCGCAACCCCTCTTGCCCCCATTGATGATATGATATGTGATGATTAGCTCAGTATACATGCATGATGTAAAACTTAGCATTTTTGTTTATAGATGATGTATAGATGATGCTAGATGTGATGATAGTGATGGTAATGTGATGTGAATGATAACAAAATAGAGCACATGCAAGAAACACAGCCAAATGCTACAAAGAACACCAGGAATCAATGCAATACACCATGAATCACCATGCCTTATTAACAAGTAACAAAACACAACCAAATGCATTAAGAAAGAAAGAAAGAATTAACACACTAGCATGTCGAAATCCACTACAATATGCACAAGCAAGAATGAATCTATTCTAAGGAAGAAAAGATAAACTATGACAAAGTACACCCAAGCAACAAACAACTCAAAAGCGAGCACGCAAAACACTATACAAGCAACAAGCAAAGCAAGAAAACAAGACAATGCAAGTAAATGTTTTTGTAAGATATGTTTTCATAAACTGATTTTCTATTGTTTAGGTTTTTGTGAAACAATTTTATATGGTTTTTGTGTTTTCTATTGTTTTTGTGTTTTCTCGAAACAATGTTCTATTGTTTTTGTGTTTTTTCTCGAAACAATGTTCTATTGTTTTTGTGTTTTTCTCGAAACAATGTTCTATTGTTTTTGTGTTTTTCTCGAAACAATGTTCTATTGTTTTTGTGTTTTTCTCGAAACAATGTTCTATTGTTTTTGTGTTTTTCGAAACAATTTTCTATTGTTTTTGTGTTTTTTTGTGGTTTTAACAGTTTTCCAAAGCTATGTGCAGGTAACCAAGAAAGCATGGATGCCCCCAGCGTTAGGTGGGGAATATACAAGGGCAGAAGCCACGCGCTTATGAACAAGAAGGTGAACTCGTTGAGTTGCCCCTAGCGTAAGATGGGAAATAACGAAAGACCACATCCCTCACAGATGAATAGAAGAAGGCAAAGCCGGATCAAGGCTGGACAGAATGGTGTGCACAAGGAAACTCGAAGGCAGAACCAGGTCCAGGCCAAAGACAACTACCCTTCTAATACAGAATGCTTGTGAACAACGAATCCTCCCGAGGTGCCGGAAACCGGTTTTCACCCAAGGACTTGTCCAAAGTGCCACAATTGCGTGGTTTTCACTAGTGGACGACCTGTTTTCTCTTTTTCTTTTTCTGATTTTTTTTAAATTATTTTTTTGTTTTTGTTTTTTGTAGTTTTTGATTTTTTTTGTGATTTTTATGACTTTCTTGTGGCATGTTTAGGCATAAAACCTCTTAAGATGCATGGCATTCATGGGCTCCCGGAGCTCATCACCATTGGGGTGAGCCAACTTGTATGCCCCTGTGCCATACTTGGCAACTATGACATAGGGTCCTAACCAGTGTGGTTCGAACTTCCCTTTCTTTTCTCGCTCTGCTCTGGTGTTGAACTGGTTCTCCTTCATAACTAAATCACCCACCTCAAACTGGCGAGGGATGATTCTCTTGTTGTAGTTGCGGGAGATTCTGTGTTGATATACCTTCAGGTGATTAAGAGCGCGAATGCGCCTCTCATCTAGGAGCTCTAACTCAGCCAATCTTGCCACTCGATAATCTTCATCCTTATCCAAATAGTCCCGAAGAGAAATTCGCAGGGATGGGAGTTCAATCTCTAAAGGGATGATAGATTCTGTCCCGAACACTAGGGAATATGGCGTCGCACCCGTAGGAGTGCGAATTGATGTTCGGTAGGCCCAGAGGGCTGGGTGGATTTGTAGGTGCCAGTTTCGACCGGTTTTGCTAACCATCTTCTCCATTATCCTTACCAAAGTCTTGTTTGTTGCCTCAGCTTGTCCATTACCCTGAGGGTAATATGGCGTGGACCATTTTAATCTAATTTGGAACCGTTGGCAAAGACCTTTCACAGTTTTGTTCTTAAATGACTTCCCATTATCTGTGACAATGGCTGCAGGGATACCATATCGGCAAATAATGTGATTCATGATGAATTTAGAAATCTGTGCTCCTGTGACATAGGTTAAAGGGACAGCCTCCACCCATTTTGTAAAGTATTCTGTAGCTGTGATGATATGTGTATGACCATCAGATGAGGTAGGAGTAAGCTTCCCTATTAGATCAAGTCCCCATTTAGAGAATGGCCACGGGGTAGTGATTGGTTGCAATGGTTGCGATGGAGCATGGATGAAATTTCCATACTTTTGGCAAAGCACACATTTTCTAACATAATTACAACAATCAGTTTCCATGGTGGGCCAATAGTAACCTACTCTTAACAGTTTCTTAGCCAAGACCATTCCATTTGTATGTGCTCCGCATACTCCTTCGTGTACTTCTTTAATTGCCTGGATTGACTCCGTCACATCCAGACAACGTAACAGATTCCCATCGTAGCCACGACGATAAAGTGTACCTCCTAAAAGGGTGTAACGGGCTATCTAGTGAATCAGGCTTTGCTTTTCAGAATGGGAGATATTGGGAGGGAAAGTACTGTCCTTAAGATAGGTGAAGATGGGTTCATACCATGGGGAATGGGGACCAACAACCTCACAAGCCAGGCAAGATTCTGGCATGTCATACGCGGGCTGGCGTAGATTTTCTACGAAGAATGGCATATCATTGTTCCCTGGTGGAATACGAAGCATAGATCCCACCGTTGCCATGGCATCCGCCGATCTGTTCTGTGCTCTTGGAATCTGCTCAAAGGTGATGCGCACAAAATACTCCTTTAGAGTTTCCACTAACTTTTTGTAAGGTATGAGCTTATCATCCTTAACTTTATACTCATCATTAACCTGTTTGATGATTAGCTGCGAATCACCTACAACCTTAACATGTTGAATATTCCACTTGATGGCTAGCTTCATCCCTGCAATGAGTGCTTCATATTCCGCAATGTTGTTCGTGCAAGGGAAGGCCAGGCGGAAAGCCTGCGGTATAGGATCACCCGAAGGAGTAATAAGGACCACTCCTGCACCTGAACCATGAAACGTAAAAGATCCATCAAAATGTATCTGCCATACGACAGATTCTTCAATGTAGAGCAAAGATGCATCTGGCAGATCCAGACTCAAAGGTTTTGTGCTTTGCAAAGGTGCTTCCGCTAGCTGGTCGGCAAGTACTTGTCCTTTAACTGATTTTTGATGGACAAATTCTATATCAAACTCACTGAGTAGAATGATCAATTAGCCATTCTACCTGTGAGGGCGGGTTTGGACAACAAATACTTGAGTGGGTCGACCTTGGATATGAGCTTGGTCTTAGTATTTAGCAGGTAATGGCGAAGTTTCTGAAAGGTAAAAATGACTGCCAAGCAAGCCTTTTCAATCTGAGGATAATTAAGTTCATAGGTGATGAGGGTGCGACTCAGATAGTACACCACTTTCTCTTTATGGCTAAGGTCATATTGGGTGAGCAGCGCACCAATAGCGTATTGCGTAGCAGAAATATAGAGCAAAAGTGGTTCTCCTGGAGTAGGAGGCATGAGGACAGGTGGATTAGCCAGGTATTGTTTAAGCAAAGCAAAGGCTTGTTGTTGCTCGGGTCCCCAAAGGAAAGTGACGTCCTTTTTAAGAAAATGGGTGAATGAGTGACATTTATCTGCAAGCTGGGAGATAAAGCGACGAATGGCTTGAATTTTCCCTTGCAAGCTACGCAGTTGCTTGATATTCTCAGGTGGAGGCATTTCAGTGATGGCAGACACTTTAGCGGGATCTACCTCAATACCTCGTCTCGACACAATGAAGCCCAATAGTTTCCCGGATAACACACCGAAGACACATTTCTTTGGATTCAATCTGACTTTGTATTCACGCAGGCGTTCAAAGATACGCCGCAAAATGATAGGATGATCCTCTCTTGTTTTGGACTTTCCCAGGATGTCGTCTACGTAGTCTTCCATGATGTCATGAATCATATCATGAAAGATTACTGTCATGGCCCGCTGATAAGTTGCTCCGCATTCTTAAGGCCAAATGGCATCACCTGATAACAGAAGGTGCCCCAAGGAGTTGTGAAAGTTGTTTTGTGTTGGTCTTCCTCAGCGATCTTAATTTGATTATAACCTGAAAAGCCATCCATGAGTGATAGCATTTCGTACCCTGCGGTTGAGTCAACAATCATGTCAATGTTGGGCAATGGAAAGTCATCTTTAGGGAAAGCTTTATTGATGTCCCTAAAATCTGTGCAGATTCAGATACCGATAGGTTTCTTCTGGACAGGAACAATGTTCGATATCCATTCAGAATAATCAATTGGCCTGATGAATCCTGCTGCAAGTAACCTTTCCAACTCTTCTTTAACTAACAAGGCCACTCTTGGGTGCATCTTTCGGAGCTTCTGTTTGATAGGCTTAGCGTCTGCGTGCACAACCAGGTTGTGCATGACTAAAGTTGGATCTAAGCCGGGCATGTCTTTGTAAGACCATGCGAACACATCAATAAACTCTCGCAGTAGCATAGTGAACGTCTTTTGTTCTCTGGCCGAGAGTGATGCTCCCAATTTTACTATCTTGGGATCTTCTTCGGTACCAATATTGACATCAATGGTTTCTTCAACTAACAATTTTGATAAATCCTCCATACGCGTAGGATCGGGAGGTAGGTTGAGATCTTCATCCAAGGATGTCTCTACGAGATTTTCATCCTTGGCGTGGTCACTTTGTTTGTCCTTTGATTTTCTTATTTGTTTGTCAGCCAGTGCCTCAAAGAGGTTTTCACTGTGTGACTTGGACTTTGATTTTTGCCGAGGCTTTTCTTTAGAACTCTTGCCCTCACTTTTCTTTAAATTTTGCTGACCACGAAGTTCAGCCTCCTCGCCGAAGTAGGGCAGGTGTCTAAGTCGATAAAGAAACCCTTCTTGTGATCTCCAATGGGAATTGTATCCCTTATGCCCATGAACTCTGCAATAGCCTCGTCGTTCTCGAATAAATCTAGTGGCATGTGACGTTGTTGGTCCCATTCAACAAGGGAAGGGTACACAAGGTCAAGGGTCGGTTCGGTGGGGGTTATGGTCAGGACAACATTGTTCATGAAAAGGTTCGTGGAGGCCAGATCCTCATATAGGCTACAATGGGAATCCGTATCGCTGTCTAGGTACTCGAAGCTATCCTCATGCTCAGAACAAGTCACATCTTGATCGTTGGGGTGTGCTCCATAAGGGTGAATCCCAATGCCATATCTTTCTATTTTGAAATGTGGAAGAGGGACTGGTTCTCTTTGTCCTTGTTCATTCCTCCCACATCCTAGGCCTTTGTAGCCCATGGAGTACATCATTCTGCTAGATTTTTCATATTCTGGGGTTTGATAACAAGATGGTTGAGTGTCCTCAGGGACCCAAGTAGTAGGTGGATCAAGTAATTTTTCCTCAGCTAACAAGCCTCCAGGTAGGAATGACCCAATAGTGTGTTCCTCTCTAGGTCTCCTGAAGCGGTAGTTGGATCGACCTCTAGTCTTGGGTGACAAGGAGAGGTCAGAAACCGAGAGTGCTTGTTGTACATTATACTCCCCACAGCCATATTCCAGAATTTTCATCTCCCATGAATCAAATGGAGATGTGGAAGTGGATGCCCCATGAGCGTAAGAATTAAGAGAATTTGAATCTACTCGAGATTCCATGGCCTCAGAATGAAGAGGGACAGCTATATCTGTGGAGGGACATGCATATGTACCCTTTCGTGCAAAGCTATTAAGAGCTCTACAATGAGCAAAGGGCTCTGAATCTCCTGGTATTGTAACCGTATGTCCCTCATGCTTCAGCTTGATGCATTGATGAAATGTTGATGGCACGGCCTGCATGGCATGAATCCATGGTCGGCCTAGAAGCATATTATATGGAAGTTCCAAGTCTAGGACGTGAAACTTTGTCTGATGGCAAGTGGGGCCCACCTCCATGGGTAGCGTAATGGTGCCTGCTGACTCTCTTTCCTGCGTTGTCGTATGCGGTGATAGTAATAATATGGGACTCAAGATCTTCCTCCGTATGTCCCAATTGTTTGACCAGCTTAAGCGTGCAGATGTTCAATCCCGATCCGTTGTCCACAAGCACCCGTTTGATTTTCCTGCGGGTGACAACTACCTCGATGTACAAGGGAAGATTATGTGTAGGATTCGTGGTAGGGATCTCCCTATGGTTGAAAGTAAGATGCTCACTTGATGCAATATTTGCCACTGCGGCTTGAAGGTACGTAGGATCGAATTCTAAAGGCACTCCCGACCCTTGAAGAGTTTGATACAAAATGTCCTTATGCACATTGGATATCTTGAGAAGATCTAAGATCGAGATCTTAGCAGGTGTCCTCTCAAGTTGTTCTAAAAGGTTATATTTATCAGTTTGCGGGGTCAACAGAGAGGGTTCCGGAATCACGAGGCGGGCACGCCTTGTTACCGCAGCGCAGTCCTTTCCCTTGATCCGGATGGTATTGACACAGTCAGCAGGGGAGTGAATACATCCGATAAGTGAATCGTAATGATTGTTATCTCTTTTGGTATATAAGTAATTCGTGGCTTTATAGGTTTGGGATGACTCTCCCCGATCCGGCTTTGTCTTTTCCAACTTATCATGCTTGGGGAATGGTTCCTTATAAATCCCCATTTTCTCGTTAGGTGTTTGCATGTGGCCAGGGTTATCCACCTCTATCTCCCCGTTGTCAATGAGGTCTTGAATATAGTGGCGAAGTCGCAAACATTTGTCTGTTTTATGACCTTTAACGCGATGCATTTCACAATATTCATGCTCCTTATACCATGAAGGTTTAGGAGCGTTGTCATCAAATGGTTGTGTTGTAGGATAGGTCATCATGTTGGCCGCATCCAACTGTTTTAGTATGAGGGACAACGGTTCATTGAGGGAGGTGAATGTTCGTCACTTTGGTGGTGGTTGAATTGGGCCCTTGGTTAGTTTAAAAGGTTGACTGGTTTGGACCGTTTGAACACGTTTGGAATCAGTGATTCCGTCTCCCACCACGTTTTTGTTTTTGTTAAAGATCTTTGGCTTTTCAGTGGGTTTGACACTTTGGTTGTCTTTAGATTGGGTTTTGAGGGTGCCTTTGGCAATGAGAGCCTTTTCTATTTGAATCCCTTTCTCGATAACCTCCTCAAAGGTGCGGACACAATGCATTTGGAGGTGGAAAGCTATATCTGGGTTGAGATTAGGGATGAAAATACTGACCAGCTGCTTCTCAGGGAAAGCGCAAGGGAAGCGACTAGCTATCCCTCTCCATCGTTGGAGGAAGCTGGCGAAGGTCTCATTTGGGCGTTGTTTTGTGCCGCACAAGTCTGCCATGGTGATGTCACTCTCTATGTTATATGAGAAATGACGCACGAATCTTTCCGCCAATTCTGGCCAGGTGAAAATTGATCCTCGTGGTAAGCGCGTAAACCATTCCAATGCTTGACCTCCGAGACTCTTAGGAAAAAGTCTGATGAGGTAATTATCACTATAAGACACCTCTTGACATGCCATGTAGAAATCTTTAACATGATCCCTTGGGTCTCCCTTTCCTTTGTATTTGTCAAACTTTGGCATATCAAATTTCTTTGGAAAGGGTTGAAGGGTCATTGTCTTGTCAAAAGGATAGGGGCATAGTTCTTCGTATTGGTATTTCCTAATACTCCCTATATTGCTTTCTTGTATGCTCGCAAGAGTTGCTTTCATAGATTGCACTTCTTGTGCGAGCAATTGTTCTCTAGTGGGAGAAGCGGGGATGTGTACACGATGATACCCCGTGTCTTCTTCTCCTTGGTTTTCTCGATGGAGTTCGTGGATCCTAAACTTAGGCCTTGACTTTTGAACATTCTTGTTTGTGTCTTTCTGTACCTGGAAAGTAAGCAAAGCTAGTTGTCAGCTTAGGTTACTAAGTTGTTGTTGGATTGTGACTTGGTTTGTGTCTTCTTTTTCTAAAGGTTCTTCCTCTTCGTATTGTGGAGGTTCTTCCCCTTGTCTCATGTTCTATCTTGTTTCTTCGTGCCACTTTGATGAGGGGTATTCTATGCCCTACCACTTTATCATTTTCTGCGTAAGAAGTGGAAGCATGCCCGCCTGTTAAAATATCTTCCATATTGATAAGGGGGCGTTCTTCCTTAGTAGTGTCATTTGTAGGTAATATTGGTTCATTCTCGGTGGGAAATTTGGCCCCTAATTCCATGACCCGTGCCAAAACTCTATCTTTGTTTCTAAGGAGAAACTCATCTAGTAGAGTGGGGTCAAAATCAAAGTCTGCGTGTGGTGATTCTAATTCATTTCCACTATGATCGACCATTTCTTCTGTTTCCTTTTCTGTAGAAAATAGTGGTCCTAGATCGTGTCCAATAAATGGGTTTGACCCTTGTCTGTTAGAGGTTTCCCAAGCTTGTGCTTGTTGTTCCTCATATGTTTGTTTCTTTAACCCTAGACGTGTCTTGGGAGCCATGTTTTCGTGATAAGTTTCACTAAGGTAAGTTGTAGATTTGTTCAAAATTCAATGACTACCCCTAAGTGAAACACAAGTTGTACGTGTTAAGAGTAAATTAACAGTGTGAGAATACCAATGTGATAGAGTGATAAAGTCACCAATGAAACAATCGTTTGGTACCAAAACTTAATCAAATGAAGTACTTCCTAGACTACGTTTCAAAGTAATTTGTGACGCCAGATGATTAACAAGATGTCTCCACTTATGCCAAGTTCAAAGGAATGAACAAGACGTAAGTAAATACATGAAGTTAAATGTGATCTCCCAATCAAGATATACGATGAGCAAGCTCAAGTCTGATTAAGACCTATATCTCAAAAAGTGCCAATTACAATTTGTGAATGACACAACAATATCACCAAGATATGTTAACCCACTTTGTAAGAAAGTGAAGTATTGATATCGAGGTGTTATTGATATAACATGCACAAATGGTAGTGCCTAGCACCTTTTGAAATCGAGGTAATAATAAAACCGAACAAAAAAAAAATCTCAAAGTATAGCTAGGAATAGTTAAGAATGTGTGCAGCGTAACCGTACAATATAGGTATTTATGTCGAGTTTACAAGAAACAAGACGTAAATATCGAAATTGTAATGATACGAGACAAACAAGCTAACTCCTCTATGGAAGTCCGCAGTGATGAACCACGCCTAACTACAATGACGATCTTGACGTGGGTATCAAGATCACAATGGCTACCAAATGACGTGAAAATGCCTCCACTCACTTTAGACGTTTAACTAACCCAGCCGCAAACATGGATGGGCGTAAACGGACATAAAAGTGAGAGAAACAGTCGAATGGCAACACAAAGGTAATCACACCTCTTTTGATCAACAAAGTGTCAAAAGAATATGAAGGAAATAAATCAAGAAAAATGACGAAAAATGCTAGCCTCACTTCAGCAGAGTTTCACCTCGCCCTAAGGCAAGTAAAAACTAGGCGAAAGTAATACGTCACACGTTTCTCAAAAAGAAGGTTCACAACTCAACACTGTTTTCAAATGGTCAAAGTGGGCTCCTGGCCAAAGTATATTCTCCTAGGTGGTTCTCTCGCCCTAGGTGTTACAAAGTTGCCACGAGCGAGCGCGATTTACCCAAAAAGTCACACTGACTAGTTTGGGAGTATCTCGGCTTTACTTTACCCCCTTCAAGAACAGTAGGCAACTAGTGCGTCTACGTGTACTATCACTGGGGTCGCCACAACGGACAACCTGTAACTCTATCTCACAAAGGAATCACTAGTCAAGTAGGTAGTGCGGAGCACTTCCCGTTTCGTCCACAAGGTTCCCTCTTGCGTGGACTACTTTGGGGTTCCTGGAACCACCCCCATTGTTGTAGCTTAAGGCGTTATGCCAAAGGGGTTATGTTCCAGTTGAGCGGAGAGGGACGTACCCTTTTCCGAAACCTGCAATACAGTGTTTTGAATATGTTGTTCTTTTTATCTTGTTTAATTAGGTGTGGTTTGCTTGAACACCTTTTGGCAACCTGTATAACAACTGTATTAGTAGTTTTTGATTTTGTTTTGGTTCCTCCTTTCTTTGACAAGCGTTTTTAGGTCCTGCACTCAAGCGTTAGTAGTTCTCCAAGAAAATCACATTATTTAAAAGAGGATTAAGAGTTGCTTTTGATTCTCAAGATCATCCAAGGATGCAAGAGAAGAGCATACACAACAAATAATCCAACTAAAAAGTAAAGAAAATCTTTTCAATCAATGAACCATACAAAATTCTTGATAAATGTTCATTCCCTTAAACCAAAAGTGAAAGATGAAGTTTCCAATTTACCAAATGTTATAAAATGAAGACTAAAGTTGCTTTTGATTCTCAAGATCACCCTAAGGTGCAAGAGAAGAGCATACACAAACTTTATCCCAACTATATAGAAATGGAAAACTTCAAATCAAAGGACCATTGAAAAATGCTTTGTAAAAGGTTCATTCCCTTAAGCAAAATGAATAATCAAGTTTCCAAGTTTAATCCCAATGTTAACAAGATAGAGATCAAAGTTGTTTTTGATTCTCAAGATCACCAAAAGGTGCAAGAGAAGAGCATACACACGCTTTGGTCTAAATCGAGTAAGCATGGAAATACAACATTCATCAAAACATTAGACATGTTAGAAAATGACCAGTTTTAAAATAATAGAAAAACCTACAATTTCTGTAAGTATAAATCCCAAATTTATGTTTTCATTGCATATTTAACTTCAATACCTTTCCAACGCAAAAAAAATGGAGTCATTTCGAGTTCGGGAGCAAAATTTATGGCCTTCGGAAGATGGGTTACACATATGCTCTTATGCTCATGGGTATGCACTTGACATGCACTCAAAAAATGTCAAAAAAAACGTCCCTTAATCTGCAAAATGGGCAAATTTTTCCAACCAAGATTCAATTTTTACAACAACCCATCACATTAATATATGAATAGAAGACTCAACGCTATCAAACATTAACATACATGCTCAAGAATTTAAGATTTTCAAGAAATTGACAAAACTAGCATGTAGAATGATGAAAAAGTAAGCTCTAAAAATGAAAACATGATGAAATCTTGAAATTTTCTCACCAAGATTAAATTTTGACAGCAACCCACCACATTAATATGTAAATAGAAGACTCAGCACTATCAAACACTAACCTACATGCTCAAGAATTGAAAATTTTCAAGAAATTGACAAAACTAGCATGTAAAATGTTGAAAAAGTAAGCTCTAAAAATGAAAACATGATGAAATCTTGAAATTTTCTCACCAAGATTAAATTTTGACAGCAACCCACCACATTAATATGTAAATAGAAGACTCAGCACTATCAAACACTAACCTACATGCTCAAGAATTTAAAATTTTCAAGAAATTGACAAAACTAGCATGTAGAATGTTGAAAAAGTAAGCTCTAAAAATGAAAACATGGAGAAATCTTGAAATTTTCTCATTAATTTCAATTTTGATAGCACTTCACCTCCTTCATACCTACAAGAAATACCCAACACATGCAAACTCAACAAAACAAGTTAAAAAAAATAAGTTAGATCAACATGTGTAAAAGAGGGTTAGTAACCAAAAATAAAACTTAACTACAAAAACTTGAAATTAAGTGAAAAGGACAATGGAGTAAGTCCCACCGGGTGTGCCAAATGTGTGCATGTATACTTTGCTTAATGCTAAATCAAATGAAGCAAGAACTACCACCTAAAATAGTTCTACAATTTAGCTAAAACAAAGCATAAACACCATCATGATAAGAATTAAACAAGGGTTAGATGCTAGCATTCATAAATACAAACTTTGAAACTAACAATGCTAAATATCTAAACTCCTCTATTCTCTAACAACAAATAAATGAATGGACCTAAGTAAGCTCCATGGCTATCAAAATAGTTGTCCTTAATGTTCCAAGAACCTAGGAATGGGGGCTAATCAAAGTTGGGCTACAAGACCCTTTTGACACCTCCCATATGACCCAAGCACTTTAAGAAAGAGGCTTAACTCTTCAAGATGATGAACTCTCAAAAGGGCAAGGTGCAAGCTCTTAGTCTCTTTGCTATATGCTTTGCATTTTCTCTCTTAGAAAGTTTAGGTGTAAGTAAAAAGGTAGGTGGAGGGCTCTTTATATAGCCCAAAGGATAAAGGATTCAACACATTCTCATGAATGTGGGATAAAGGTAAAACATGATTAGGAATGGATAAGGTTGCTTTATTAAAGGTAACCTTACTTTAGAAGGGTTTAATACATGTTTAGCAAGTCATGGGAGTTGGGGGTATTTTAATTAATCAAAGGTGATTAATTAATAGGTAGGTGTAAGCTTATAGAAGCCAATTAGAAGAATATTAGTGTGATTTAGGCTATTATAAGGGGATTAAATCAATTAAATATTGATTTATTGGTTAAATGGAAGGGAAAGCTAATTAATTAATAATAATTAATTAGTCTAGGTAGAAGGGGTGATTTATTAACGGAAGGTCGTTAATTAGGGTATTTGTTGGATAGGCAACTTAATTAATTAGCTTAGTGTAATTAATTAATGATGATATGAGGGAAAATGAGTGCTTTTGACGATATGTCGTTGATTTGCGAGAAAGGGGATAATTAGCGCAATTTAAGTATTTAAATTGCTTGGGCGTAATTATAGGTGTCTCCCCTGGCAACCTTAAGGTGGATTCTACAATCTTGGGTTTGAGTGAAATTTCTGCTTTAAAAAAATATTCCCCCCCCGGGGGCTCTGCAAAAAATTAAATTCAAGGGGGTTATTTTTTGATTTGAGAGTTTGAGCAGCGGAATCCTGGGTAGCAGTGATTGAGTGGGCTCCAGAGTCTGTAAATATTTTATAGTTCAGATACAAGCTCATATGACTAATACAAACTCATGCTCCTTCTAATGGGGTGGGTCTACAGGAGGGGCTGGTCTACAGTTTAGGTGAGGGGTGACCCCGTGAGTCACCTAATTGCTTTTCTAATTTCAAAACTCCAGTGAAATTGGACAATGGAATTTTAGATTGTGGTACTCAAATTATGCTTCTTATTTCAGAAATAAGGCTTTACAGTGGTTCAGGAGCCTAGGATCCAGGATCAATTAATAATTGGGATCAATTGTGCATGGCTCTTTGTGGCCAGTTTGGACAAAGAAAAAATACAACTTATCTCTATTGGAGCAATTAACTACAATCAAAAGGGCACCAAATGAGAAAATGGCTGATTTCAACTTCAGATTTCAAAGGACATGGGATAGGATTCCAATTTTTGTGAGACCAGAAGCTGAAGGTATTTTCTCTAACTTCCTAAAAGCTTTAAATTCTGATATAGCCATGATGATACAATCTATGGGAGGTACAAATTTTCCCGTAGCCTATAACATCACTATTAGAGCTGAAAATTATTTGATCCAAGCTGGTAAACTTGCACCTAGGCCACCTATGCCTCTCTATCCAGAAATGGGGAATCCAAGTTCTAGCCAAACACCTACATTAGCTCTCATTCCTGCCCCAAAAAATTAGAATTCTAATGAAGCTTCTACTTCTTCTTCTAGCACCTCAAATGAGCTCCAAGAAGTCATGAAGCAATTACAAAACTTAGGCAATGAGTTGGTGACAATTAAGAGGCAACAAGCTCAAAATTTTAGATCATATCAGCCTCAAGCTCAACCCAATAGACCTCCATATCAACTTAATAGACCACTTGCCCAAGCTATAAATCAAAACCAAGGACAACCTCTTGCTAGTAAACCATTTCAACCTTATAATCCTAATGTTACTTCTACATCTAGAGCCTTGGTTCCAACTCAAAATAACATGGCACAAGAATATGAATGGTGTTTCCCATGTAATCAACCTCACAATCAGTCAACATGTTTCAATGGTGCTTTGAACCAAGATTTGATGGTGACAATGGTTGGTGTGTCTCAAGAAACAAATCAAGAAGAAATTCAACAACAGGAAGCTACCCAAGAAGCACCTCCAAGTGAAACTACACTTGTGAATTGGCAAGCTGAGGATTTTTGTGGCATAAATCAAGCTCCTTCTCAAGGTGTGGAAGTGAACACAAGGTCTAAAAAGAGGAATTTAGAGGAAGGGAAGTCATCTAATCCAAGTGTTACTCAACCCTCTATCACTCTACAAGGAGTTAGCAATCCAAGTACAACTCCAAATGTGCATAATCAGCCCAAGCCACCTTCTAGACCAACTCATGTACCAATTGTAGCAGTTCATGTGTAAGAGAAGGTTATGTAAAGAAAAGGACAATAGAAATATATATCTTCTCCTTTTAATATCATATAACAAATAAAGAAAACAAATGTCAACATCTCAATGTGGGAGTCATTAGCAATCTCAGGCCAAAGAGATCTATTGCAAACAGCCATGGAAAATTGGTCAACATCAAATGAGCCACCCAAGAATAAAGAAAAGGTGCTCACTAATAAAACTCCATAAGAAGGAAGTCAAGGAGGTCAACCAGGTAAAAATATGAAGCCTCTGCCATTCTATATTTCTCTAATTATTGGGAGCAATCTTGTACACAATTGCATGATTGATTCGGGAGCAAGTAGTTCTGTAATGCCCAAGAAAATAGTTGATCAGTTGGGCCTTCAATATGAAGTCATTTCTAGAGGTGTAGTGCAATTAGATGGAACAATAGTGACAACTATTGGTGTGATAAAAGGTTTGAGCCTTACACTGCATGCATGCCCAAATGTCACAGTATTGTAAGATGTGTCAGTTATTGACTTGCCACCACTCTTTGCTCTATGCTTGTCTCGAGACTTCACCACTAAAATTGGAGGCTACTTGTTCACTGATTGGTCACATATGCTATTCAGAATGAGGTATGGAGCTAAGGCTACAATCATGGTTTGAACCTATTGCAAACTTTCCATATTGAGCCTCATGTACCAAGTCCAATCAATGCAAATTGCTCAGCTTTTGACCAAGAATATTTCCCAAGCACTTCAAAGACAAATACCAAAGTTGGAGGCATTCCAGACTTAACTCTTGATGAGTGGGAAAAAAGGCATGCATTTGATCCTTACAAGGAAATGGAGGAAGCTGAGTTGGGAATTTATTGCTTGCATGAAGAAAATCCACCTCTCCCTAGCATCACCAAACCAGATGGTAAAGATGACAATGAAGTATGGAAGTTATTCTTTGATGGCTCAAGGAGTAGACAAGGTGCCGGAGGAGGAGCAATATTTGTGTCACCTAAAGGTATAAAATAATACTCATATTTTTGTTTTCAGTTTACTTGTTCAAACAACACAGCTAAGTATGAAGCATTGATCCATGGATTGCATTGGGAAAGGAAGAAAGGTATTAAAAACTTGCAAGTGTTTGGGGATAGTGAGCTGGTTGTAAACCAAGTTAGAGGACTCAATGCTGCTAAGAATGATCTTCTAAAGAGCTATAAGAACTGGGTATGGGATCTCATTGAATATTTTGAAGCTTTTAACATCAATTACATCCCAAGAAAGAATAATGATGTTGTGGAAAAGCTTGCAGAAATTGGGGCAGTGTTTAACATTGTTGACAGTATCAAGAAAGACCAAACTCAGCCTCATATCAAAGTAGTTGTAAGACCAGTTGTCCCAGATAATAACACTAGTTGGAAAGTGTTTGAAAATGATCAACAAATCATCAATTTCTTACAAGAAGAAGCTGAATTCTCTGCTAGAAATCAAGAACAAATTGGAGCAGCAGTATGGTGACCAAGTGGTGTAACTAAGAACAAATAAATTTCCAAAAGGTCTTAGTGACTTTGAATTCTATCTTCAACCCCAATGACCAGTTCCAGAAAGAGAAAGTGAATATTCAAGTCAAGGGTGAAGATTCAGAGCCTATTTCAATAGGTGAAGGTAAGGTGCTACAAATTGGAAAGGTGAGTACTCAGTAGGAGAAGTCTTATTTTATCCAACTTTGTCAAGAATTTCTAGATATCTTTTCATGGAGTTACAAGGATTCAAAAGGCTTCAATCCAAAATTGGCACAACATACCATTGAATTGGATCCATAATTCAAGCCCATTAGGTAGAAGCAAAGGCTAGTAAATCCTCACATTGAACCTCTCATGAGAAAGGAATTAAACAAACTCATAGAGGCAAGTATCATTTTTCCAATCAAGCACTCAAGTTGGGCAGAAAATTTGGTGCCAGTGCGGAAGAGAAATGAAGAAAGCAAATTATGTGTGGATTTCTAGGATCTAAAAAGAGCTTCACTTAAAGACCACTACCCACTCCCTTCCATGGAGAAAATCTTGCAAGTAGTAGTTGGTTCGGAGATATTTTCATTGTTGGATGGCTACTCAGGTTATAATCAAATCATGGTGAAGGAAGAAGATCAGTTCAAGATGGCCTTCACCACAAAGTGGGGCACATATGCTTATAAGAAAATTCCTTTTGGACTTGTCAAATGTTGGAGCTACATTCCAGAGAGCTATGGCTATGGAATTTAAAGGGTTGATTAACAAGATAGTGCTTTTCTATCTTGATGATATCACTGTGTTCTCAAAAAATAGCAGACCACCTCTTTCACCTCAGGAAAGTTTTCCAAAGATGTAGAGATTCAAGTGTCTTTGAATCCCAAAAAATGTGTATATTCTTGGCTCATGAAAGGAAATCTATTAGGCCACATTTTCTGAAGGAAGGGCTAACCATTGATCCTGAAAGAGTTGAAGCTATCTGTGCTCTACCATTTCCAAGTCATAAGAAGGCTTTCCAAAATTTATTGGGGAAAATAAATTTTGTTCACATATTTGTGCCTGACCTTTCCACTCTTGTCAAGCCATTGACAATGATGTTGAAGAAAAAATTGCATTCAAATGGAAAAATAAGGGTAAAGATAGTTTTGAGGCCATCAAACAAGCCATATCTCAGGCCCCAACTCTCATAAACCCATATTTTTCAAAGGACTTCATGCTATATGCCTTTGGTGGTTCAGATACAATCTCAGCCATCTTGGTACAACTAAATAAAGAAGGATTCGAACAACCCATAGCATTCTTCAGCCATAGATTGGAGTACTATGAGACGAGGTACTCTTTTATTGAAAAGCATGTCTTAGCTGTCATTAGGAGCCTGAAGAAATTTAGACACTTGGTTTCCAACAATAAGATTCATCTGCTAGTGTCTCATGTTGGGGTCAAATATTTTCTCCTAAACAAGGATTTGAATGAGAAAAGGGTAGGTTGGATTACACATGTCATGGAGTATGATATAGAGATCAAGGTAACCAAATTGGTCAGTGGAAAAGGTTTTTGTGAGCATATAGCTTCTAATCAACATGTTGAGTCAAAAGATGAAGGAGGAGTTGTCCTAGTGCTCCAAGATAACCAAGAACAAGCCACGGATGGTATGCCCACTCCTTGTTGGACTCAGGATATTATTAATTTCCTTCAAATAGGCCTATGCCCTCTGGAGTTAAGAAAATAAAAAGAAGGTATTTCAGGCTCCAATCCATCCCATATGTCTTGTGGATGGAATTTTGTTCAAGAGAGATATGAATGGAGTTATCTTAAGGTGCATTGGAAAAAATCAGATTGAGAAGGTGCTACATGAATTCCATGATGGAGAAGCAGGAGGCCACTTTTCTCCATGAGTAACAACCCTCAAGATCATGAAGGTTGGTTATTATTGGCCCACATTGTTTAGTGACTGCTATGCATGGATTAAAAAGTGTAAGAAATGTGCATTCTTCACCGGGAAAGAAAATCTAGCAGCACTACCCCTTCATCCAATCTCAGTGGATCAACCTTTCATGTAATGGGGATTGGACTTCATTGGGGTCATTAATCTGAATTCAAGCCAAGGCCACAAGTGGATTCTAACAGCTACAGACTATTTCACCAAGTGGACCGAAGTAGTGGCACTCAAAGAGGCAAATGAATCTAGCATTTTGGACTTCTATGAGGGGATAGTGACTAGATTTGGTGTCCTAGATACTATCATATCAGACAATGCTTTGGCATTTCTTGGCACAAAGATCACTGAATGGGATGTTAGAAATGGAGTATATCTCAGCACTTCATCTAATTATTACCCCCAGGGTAATGGGAAAGTTGATTCCATGAACAAAAACTTGTTGAGAATCATAAGGACTCTTGATGAAAACTAGAGGACCTGGCACACAAAGCTCAAATCAGCCTTGTGGGCTGATAGAATTACATTTACACCCAAAAGGTCTATACAAGAAACTCTCCATACAAGCTAGTCTATGGAAGAGAAGCAAGGCTTCCCATATCTCTTGAATTACCAGCATTAGAGCTTCTCAAGCAACTGGAGCTAGCTGAGTTTGAGCCCATGGAAATCAGGTATGCAAAACTCATGGAGTTGGAAGAGCTAAGAGAGCATGCAATGCAAACCATGGAGAAAGATCAAGCATTGATCAAGAGGAGCTTTGACAAGAAGGCCAAAGAAAGGACATTCCAAGAAGGAGATTTGGTGCTAAAATGGGATGTAGATCAGGAAAAACCAGGAAAGCATTCCAAGTTTGATGCAATATGGAGTGGTCCCTACATGATCACAGAATGCAAGAGTAGCAATGCTTTCTGAATGGCCAAGTTGGATGGTGAAGAATTACATATTCTAGTCAATGGAATCTATCTCAAGCATTGTTACTGAAGTGAATTCTCACCCTTGTACATATTAGTTTAGGATTCCCATTCCTCTAAGTGCTTTTAGCACAATGTTTTGTTGGTAGGAGTAGGTTGCTTTCAGTAGAAGAAGTGCTTATGCACACTCTGCATGTTCCACTTAGAGCATGTATGATCTTCCTCTTTTGTACATTGTGTGTTGTGGTGGTTTGTTGATCTTAGAAAATACATTGTTGAAAGTGGCAGTGTTGGTGAAAATCACTTTTAATAACAATTCCCAAGTGCTTTCTAGATCAACATGTGTTCCAAGAACTTATGCATGTTTCATACTTTCAAGAAATCATTAGTTTTAGTCCTTCATACTTGACAAGAAATCATATTTTGGGACAAGATTCAGAGTTCCATCCTTATCAGATCAAATCAGATTGCAGAGAAAAGAGAATTCCAAGGTTCAAAAAATCAATTTTCACTAATCTAATTTTTAAGATTTTCTTATGAAAATTGGGAGATTCGAATAAAAGGATCAACTTCAGGTTCAACAGTGTTTAAGCAGCTCAGGGATAGGATTTCATAGTTTCAGATCAGATTTTTGTTTATCAGGTTGACTCCATGCCCAATGGATCCTTTCAAGGCCACTAGTTAAGTTCATCTAAGGAAGATGTCACCATGACTCACCAAATAGTTATCCATTTTTACCCCCGGCAAAAATGGACAACTTGGGAGAAATTGGACTTGGGCAGTTGATCGGGACTTTAATGGGGAATCTCCATGAGATGTCAGGTAAATTCCCATGTTCTTTGACACTTGTAGTTGATTTGGGGAGCACTTGGGGTCATTGGTGCATTTCCCTTCTTCTAGAGGAAAATGAGTTCAATTCTTATCCAAATTTGAAAACAAAAATTGAGAGTAAATTTGGCTTATGGGGCACTCTACTTCATTTTTTATAACTCCCCAAATCAAGAGAAATCCAAAAAATTTAGAAAATAGAGAAAAATGCAAAACTAGGTAAAGCTGTAATGTCGCAGAACAAAGGAAAATTCACAGAACAAAGTCCGTCAAAAGTTTGCAAAAAAATTCCACATAAAATGTCATAATAGAAATTCCAGCAGAAAAGTACACAAAATGTGTGGAAAGTGCTACAGAACAAAAATGAGCTCCATGGAGAAACAAAGATGGAAAGTTCCACATAAAAAAAACTAGAAAGGGAATTACCAGAAAATCCGCAGAACAAAGGAAAACGGCAATTTTTTGCACGAATTTTCAAATGCCCATAACTTTTGATCCAAGTTCAAAATTTGACAAACCTCGTTAAAATCTTGATATCTTCTAACCATGAAAACTATGAAATATTAATTTTTATGAGGTTAAATGGTTAAAAATTTGAAAATTTATCCAACATGAAAATATACAATTCCTGGCCCAACCACCGCAATCAATGAAATCATGGGTGTGGTTTTCTCCCTCCAAATGTCAAAGGACAATGAGGGATGGGTTTTTTAGGGAACTCCATCACTTTTGCAGGACATTAAAGGTATTTTTTTGGTGGTTGAATGAAAATTTTGAGTTCCCTCTCTCTCTCATCCTTTCTTCCATATAATGTAAAGAGAGCTCATTTGGTATTTTTAGTTGGACATTTTTTGATGCTGATCTCTCTTCTTCTCATCTGTTGGGTGGATTTAGAGCTCCAAGCCTTCATTTTTGGGCTACTGTAATGGGAATCATGCCTCTTTCCTCTATTATGATGTATTGTGCATATTATTGAAGCAATAAAACCTCTTTTGTGATCATTTCTCAATCCTTGCACTAGTTTCATTGTCTTTTTCATGCCTTTCTTCATGCTTACAGGTGATTGTGCATATTTTTTTTTCATCGCATGTTTAAATTTGGTTGTGCTAATTTGAAAATGGTGTATTGTTTGTATTATCTAGGTCTGTCAATGCATGTCCATCCTGTCCATGCTCACCTCTCTCTATTTTAGGCATCAAGTTTGTCCAACAATGGATTTTTTGGTGTTATCACCTCTATAGTGTAGGATTTGTTCAATTTTATGCATTCTCCCTCTCCCAAGTCCCTTAGAAATCATATATTAGGGGTATTTATGTATATTCCCTTCCTTAGGAGTATTTTACTCCTAGAATTTGGTAAGGAACATAGCCTTCTTTGGAGAATTGTATACTGTAGTGTCCCAACATTATGAGACAATTAATCATATATATAATATTACACCCCTGGGACTCTGCAACACGATGGGTTGAGAATCTCAGTGCGATTGCACAACATGGAGCTTTTCCCAAGTGTGGGACCTTGCGAAATCGGAAAAGCTCTCCGGATGAAGGCCGGCTCCTATTCCTCTGTTCAGATGCACGAATAAAATGCAGAGGTTTACCAAAAAACCTAATCTAACTTGCCAAGGAGACAGGGTAGAGAATGCATAAAAATAAAACCTAAGCTAAGGAGGTGATGCACCGAGGAATGTTGGACACCCGTTTTGCAAGATTAAACACAGACCACATAGATGTAATACCACACCATGCACAGGCAACCAAAATGCAATGAGAGATCAAAATAACAGCAATGAATATATGAGAGGGTTTAAAATCAATCACAGACATACATATATTGCTCAAGGATCGATTCAATACATTGCAATGGCCAAGAGGCAAAAAATGGCATTACAATCCATATGGGAGGCTTGAAAACTCCACAAATTCTCTTGCAAGCAGGAGAGAAGGGAGGATGCAAAGCAGAAATGTCCAACATTTTTTAAAGAACCTCTCTTTACCATTTATATGAGGAAAAATGAGGGAGAAGAGAATGATTCGAATTCTGCCCACAACCACCTCCAAGACTGCACCTAACTTCAAGAAATCATGGCGGTAGGTGAGAATCTCAACAACCCAACAGTGGTGAAGTGTATTTTACATTTTTAAGAACTTGTTCCCACCCAATTAAAGATATCCAGTCGTAGTTGGGTAGAGGACGCCGAGAGCTTTCCGAAAAGTCCAACCTTGTGTGAATCCGAGCTCCCTGTGAAAAGTTATGGCGATCTGAATATTTCCCGCGTCAGGGTCTGTTTCCAGTCGGGTTCGGGTTTCTCCTTTGCATCTGCATCGGGTTTGGAGGATGCCTCGACATGTTTTGATGCCGTGTGTTTTCCCTGAAACCCATGCTTCCGCCAGTATTTCCAAGATTTTCCTTTGTTTCGGGTTTCGGAAGATGAACTTGCATATGCATCGGGTTTGGAGGGTGGCTCGACATTTTCCGCCCCTTGCTGCTTCCCGACATGTTTCTCCGCCTCCAAGAAACCCGATTTCCCTTTGATGTGTTTTCGGGTTTGCGGAACCCTCGAGCATCGGGACATCCTTTGCGATCTGCATGCTTCATGTTTCGTGTTTCCCGAAACCCGAAACCCGATTTCCTTTGATGTCAGGTTTTCCAACCCTTGCGACATGCTTTGACGTGCTTCCCCGACGCTGAGACCCGTTCTTTGATGTCGGGTTTTAGAGACCCCCCGACATGTTCCTCGCCACCGAAACCCGATTCCTTTGATGTCGGGTTTTGGAGACCCGACGACACATTTTCTTTGTTGGCGGGTTTTGGAGACCCCCCCCCGACATTCTTCCTTCCACCATGTTTTTCCACCATGTTTCTCCGCCTTGTAAACCTGATTCCCTTGCGTTTATCTATATTTACCCGGGGGGGTAAATATATACAACAATTTGGTGACTCACGGGGTTACCTGCCTGCTAGGTAGAAGATCAATGGCCTTTTAGCGATCCATTGGGCATGGAGTCATAAGCAATAACCTGAAACCAACCTGATACTGCAACTCCTTCTCCGAGAGCACGCTGAACTGTAGAAAACCAACCCAGGAGCAACAAAACCTGTGCCAAAGCACTTAGGGAAACTGAAACCTAACTACAACAAGACAATGTGCATACGCACTTAGAGGAATTGAAATCTATGCTAATATTTACAAGGGTAGAACTTTTCTCTTTTCAGTAGCAATGTTTAAGATAGATTCCGTTGACCGGAATCGGGAGTTCTTCTCCGTCCAATGTAGACAATTGGAAGGCATTGCTATTCTTACATTCCATGACCATGTAGGGGCCACTCCAAATGGCATCAAACTTGGAATGCCTTCCCGGTTTTGCCCGATCTGCATCCCATTTCAGAACTAAGTCCCCTTCCTGGAAGGTCCTTGCTCTTGCTTTCTTATCAAACCATCTTTTCACTAAGGCCTGATCTTTCTCAATTGTTTGAACTGCATGTTCTCTAATTTCTTCCAATTCCATCAACTCTGCATACCTAGCCTCCATTGGTTCGAACTCAGCCAACTCCAACTGCTTCATGAACTCCAATGCAGGCAGTTCTAATGATATAGGCAATACTGCCTCTTTTCCATAGACCAACTTGTAAGGGGAATTGCCTGTAGACCTCTTTGGTGTTATTCTATCAGCCCATAATGCTGATTTTAGCTTGGTATGCCATGTTCTTTGATTTTCATCCAGAGTCCTCCTGATGATTCTTAGCAAATTTTTGTTCGTGGACTCTGCCTGTCCATTACCCTGTGGGTAATAATTTGAAGAGGTGCTCAAATAGATTCCATTCTTGACAGCCCATTCTGTAATCTTGGAACCTATGAATGCCAATGCATTGTCTGATATGATAGTGGCCGGCACACCGAACCTGGTCACTATTCCTTCATAAAATTCTAGTATATTAGACTCGTTTGCCTCTTTGAGCGCTACTGCTTCAGTCCACTTGGTGAAATAGTCCGTTGCCGTGAGAATCCACTTGTGGCCTTGGCTTGAGTTTGGGTTGATGACCCCGATGAAGTCCAATCCCCATTGCATAAATGGTTGGTCAACCAAAATTGGGTGCAATGGAAGTGCTGCTAGTCTTTCTTTGCCTGTGAAGAGTGCACATTTCTTACACTTTCTTATCCATGTATAGCAGTCATTGAACACTGTGGGCCAATAATACCCTGCCTTCATTATCTTGAGAGCTGTTACTCGTGGGGCAAAATGTCCACCAGAATCTCCATCGTGAAAATCTCGTAACACCCTCTCAATTTGACCTGTCCCAATGCACCTCAATAGAACTCCATTGATGTCTTTCTTGAACAAAACACCATCAACAAGCACATATGGAATGGCTTGTAATCTAAAGTATCTCCTCTTTGCTTTGCTCATTTCTGGAGGGCATAGTCCTGTCTGTAGGAAGTGTATCATATTCTGAGTCCAACAAGGAGTAGGCACATCATCATTTTCATGTTCTTGACCATCCTGTAGTACCAAGACAGTCTCTTTTTCATCACCTGCTTCAACTTGTTGACTCAAGGCTAGCTGTTCACATAGTCCCTTTCCACGTACTAGTTTTGTGACCTTGATCTCGATGTCATATTCCATGACACGAGTGATCCATCCTGCACGCTTCTCATTCAGATCCTTGTTTAGAAGGAAGTCCTTGACTCCCGCATGAGAGACCAACAATTGGATCTTGTTGTTTGAGACTAGGTGCTTGAATTTCTTTAAGCTCCTGATCACTGCAAGGACATGCTTTTCAATGAAAGAGTACCTTGTTTCGTATTCCTCCAAGCCTTGACTGAAGAAAGCAACTGGTTGTTCTAATCCTCCTTTGTTCTGTTGTACTAGGATTGCAGAAATTGTGTCTCCACCACCGAAGGCATATAGCACGAAGTCCTTGGAGAAGTCTGGATTGACGAGAGTTGGGGCTTGAGATATAACCTCTTTTATTGCCTCAAAACTTGCCTTGCCTTCAGATGTCCACTTAAATGCCATGCTCTTCTTTAACATCAGCGTTATTGGCTTTACGAGAGCTGCAAAGTTTGGAACAAACCTGCGGACAAAATTGATCCTTCCTAAGAAGCTTTGAAGAGCCTTCTTGTGACTTGGCAATGGCAATGCTTGAATTGCTTCAACTCTTTCTGGGTCAATCGTCAACCCTTCCTTTGAAACAATATGGCCTAGAAGTTTTCCCTCGTGAGCCAAGAATATGCATTTTTTGGGATTCAATGATACCCCAAATCTTCTACACCTCTGAAATACCTGCCTTAGATGAAAGAGGTGATCCACTGCATTTTTTGAGAATACAGTGATGTCGTCAAGATATATTAGAACTATTTTATTGATCAACCCCTTAAATGCCATATCCATTGCCCTTTGGAAGGTGGCTCCAGCATTTGATAGCCCAAATGGCATCTTCTTGTAGGCATAGGTCCCCCATTTGGTGGTGAAAGCCGTCTTGAATTGGTCATCTTCTTTCACCATCACCTGATTATACCCTGAGTAGCCATCTAGGAGAGAGAATCTCTCTGAACCGGATACTACTTGCAATATTTGTTCCATTGAAGGAAGTGGGTAATGATCTTTGAGAGATGCCCTGTTGAGGTCTCGGAAGTCCACACATAACCTAATTTCTCCGCTCTTCTTCCTGACCGGAACCAAGTTTGCAACCCAGCTTGAGTGCTTGATCGGGAATATAATGCTTGCCTCTATTAGCTTGTTTAGCTCTTTCTTCATTAGAGGCTCAATGTGAGGGTTGACTGGTCTCTGCTTCTGCCTGATGGGCTTAGCATCTGGATCCAATTCTATGGTATGTTGTGCCAAATTTGGATCGAATCCTCTTAAGTCTTCATAGCTCCAAGCGAAGACATCTGGAAATTCTTGGCAAAGCTGTATGAAATCTGATTTCTCCTTGCTCAGTGGCCACTTTACCAATTTGAAGTGTTTTGCCTTCCCCAACCAGAATTGGCTCTGAATCTTCTCTCTTGACCTGTATGTTAGCCTTTTCCTTACGAAACTGGTCGTTAGGGTTGAAGATAGACTCCAACGTTACTAAACCCTTAGGAAGCTTGTTTGTCCGCAGCTGCACTACTTGATCCCCATACTGCTGCTCTAGCCTATCCTGATTTCTAGCTGAGAATTCAGCTTCTTCTTGTAAGAAATTGACGATCTGTTGATCGTTCTCAAACACCTGCCAGCTTGTGTTATTATCTGGAACTGCTGGCCTCACAATCACATGGATATGTGGCTGTGTTTTTTCTCTTCTGATGTTGTCAACCACATCAAACGTTGCTCCAACTGCTGCGAGCCTATCTGCGGCTTCATTTTTCTTCCTGGGTATGGACACAATGTTGAAAGCTTCGAAATCCTCAATGAGGTCCCATACCCTATTCTTGTAGCTCTTTAGCAGGTCATTCTTTGTAGCATGTTGTCCCCTAACTTGGTTGACGATTAGCTCGCTATCTCCAAACACCTGCAAGTTCTTTATGCCCTTTTTCCTGGCCCAATGAAGTCCATGAATCAAGGCCTCATATTCAGCTGTGTTGTTTGAACAAGAAAACTGGAAACGAAAAGCTGAATAATACTTGATGTCTTGTGGTGAAATCAACACTGCACCACCTCCAGCACCTTGTCTGCTTCTCGAACCATCGAAGAATAATTTCCAAACTTTGTTTTCATCCTTTTGTTCAGGCTGAATGATGTCGGGAATGGGTGAATTTTCTTCGTGTACACAATACACGCCCAATTCAGATTCTTCAATTTCCTTGTATGGGTCAAATTCATGACTCTTGTTTGCCCATTCATCCAAAGTTAAATCAGGAATTCCCTCGACCTTAGTACCTGCTTCTAGATCACTTGAACACTCCTCCTGATCAAAAGCTGAGCAATTTGCATTGATAGGACCTGGTACATAAGGCTCAATATGGAAATTGGCAATTGATTCTGACCTGATTGTTGCTTTGGCTCCATACCTTGTCCTGAAAATCATGTGTGACCAATCTGCAGATAAATATCCACCGATCTTTGCAGTGAAGTCCCTTGATAAACACAACGCAAAGAGTGGCGGGAGGTCAATTACAGACACATCTTGCAGAACTGTAACATTAGGACATGAATGTAGTGTTAGGCTTAACCCCTTGATGACCCCAACTGTTCCCACTGCCGTTCCATCTAGCTGCACTACTCCTTTCAGCACTGGCTCATACTTCAGACCCAGTTGATCCGCTATTTGCTTCGGCATCACTGAACTACTTGCTCCTGAATCTATCATGCAGTTGTGTACCAAGTGGTTTCCAACAATCAATGAAACATAGAATGGTGGAGGCTTCAAATTTTTCCTTGTCTGGCCCCCATCATGTTGCACTGCATTAGTGAGAACTTTCTCATGTCCCTGGTTTGATACATTTGTGGCAGACCAATTAGCCATTGCAGCTTGCAATAAATCTCGTTGCCCTGGGATCGCAAGTGATTCCCACATGGAAATGTTCACATGTGTCTTCTTCATTTGATCGATGATGTTGAAGGGGGATGAATTGTCCTTTTGCTGTCCCTTACTTGGTGCAACCTTTTCTGGAGCTTGAACAGGTGCATGTGTTGCTACAACAGGTACCTTAGGCTGATTTTGCACATTTGGAGCTATGTTTGGTCTACTGACCCCTTGTTGTGTAAGAGTGGGTTGAGAAACAACTGGATTAGATGGTTGTCCCTCTTCTATGCTTCTCTTCTTTGACCGTGTGTTGGCAGCCACGCCTTGAAAAGGCTGTTGGTTAACTCCACAGAAGTCTTCCGTTTGCCAATTGGCCAATGTGGTTTCTGTTGGAGGTCCTTCTTGTTGCGTTTCTTGCTGCTGATTCCCTTCTTGGCTTGGTTCTTGAGGAACACCAATGGTTTGCACCATCAAGGCCTGATTCAGTGCACCATTGAAACATGCTGACTGATTGTGAGGTAGATTGCAAGGGTAACACCAGTCGTACTCCTGTGCCATGTTGTTTTGTGTTGGAACCAAGGCTCTTGAGGATGTCGTTGCATTTGGATCATACGGTCGAAATGGCCTGGCAGCTTGAGGTTGTCCTTGGTTTTGGTTTTGATTTGCAGCCTGAGGTGGTGGTGGTCTATTCTGTTGGTATGAGGGCCTAGCCTGGTACTGTGCTTGAGGCTGATATGGTCTAGCACTTTGAGCTTGCTGTCTTTTGATAGTCACTAGCTCATTTCCAAGGTTCTGCAGTTGTTTCATGACCTCCTGCAATTCCTTTGAAGTATTTGAAGATGTGGATGCCTCATTATTGCTTTGATTTCTAGGAGTTGGAATGGGATTCAACTCTGGTGCTTGACTGGTTGTAGGATTTCCCATATCTGGATAGAGAGGCATTGGTGGCCTTGGTGCAAGCTTGCCAGCTTGGATCAAACAGTTCTCTGCTCTGATAGCTGTGTCATAGGCCCCTGGCAGCGTTGTTCCTCCCATTGATTGGATCATCATGGCTATGTCTGAATTTATAGCCTTTAAGAAATAAAGGAATGCTCCTTCGGCAGTTGGTCTAACAGCTATTGGAATCCTGTCCCATGTCCGTTGGAATCTGAAGTTGAAATCTGTCATTTGTTCGTTAGGAGCCCTTTTGATTGTTGTCAGCTGTTCCAATAAAGACAAATTGTCTGCCCTCTCCCCAAATTGGTTGCAAAGAGCTGAACAAAGTTGGTTCCAATTCGTAATAGACCCTGCTGTTAGGCTCCTAAACCATTGTAAGGCCTTGCCTTTGAAAGATGAAGCCAACAACTTGACTGCAACATCCATTTCATTTATTTCGTGGATTGCACATGCATTAGCAATATCCTGGATGTGATCAATAGGAGTAGTATGATTTTCTCCTGTGAAATAGGGGATATTCTTTAGCGCTGCAACTGGAATTTGATTCTGAGCATTTAGGGCAAGTGGACTACTGCCCGTGAAATTGACAAAGGGATTCGGTGGTAGATGCGCCATTATGATTGGCCTAAGAACCCTGGTTGATGCGAGAAAAGGCCTACCAGGTGGAGGTGTAGACAAAGTCCTGTTAGGTGGAGATGGTGATCTTTGTGGTCTTCTTCCTCTCCTTCCTCTGCCTGGTGAAAGTTGCAAGTGGAAAATAGCCCTTCTTCTCGAGTATTAGACCTGGTTCGAATTCTTCTCATGTGCCTGGGCAACTTGTGCTGCTACACCACTGAACTCTATCCCTTCGGAGTCGCCAGATGTGTTAGAGAACAAGCCTCTAAAAGGCTGGATTTTGCCAAGTTACACACCAAACTTGACAGTATTGAAAATATAATTTAAAATTTGAAGGACCCAGAGGAGACAATCTTCAATCCGGAATTCGGGCCTTGTTGTGCAGCTGCGGATCCCCGAAAAGTACAGGCAGAACTTAGGTCATGTGATGCAACTCACAAAACCCGAATTGCTATGTGTCGGAACTTGGAACATGTCCGACATCCCTCAAAACCTGAAATCACTGTTGTCGGGAATAGGACCATGTAATGCATCCCCCAAAACCCGAATTGCTGCTGCTTTGATGTTCTCGGACCCCGAAAACCCGAAATCACTAAAAACCTGAAATTTTGAAAATCAAAATATCAAAAAACTAAAGATACCCTTTTGAAGATTACCCTCAGATCTACCAACTGTTGAAATTTTGACCTGTTTTGAGCAAGATAAACCCTTGAAAAATGATTTCGGAGTTCAGGCTAGGAGGTGCAAAATCTGAAATTTGTAAAAACTGCAATTTTTAGTGCAAATTTCATGAAAACTCCTTCAAATTTTGATGGAATGACCTCTTGGTCCCACCGGGCGTGCCAAAACTGTTGGTGTCGAAACGCAGCACCCCTGGGACTCTGCAACACGATGGGTTGAGAATCTCAGTGCGATTGCACAACATGGAGCTTTTCCCAAGTGTGGGACCTTGCGAAATCGGAAAAGCTCTCCGGATGAAGGCCGGCTCCTATTCCTCTGTTCAGATGCACGAATAAAACGCAGAGATTTACCAAAAACCTAATCTAACTTGCCAAGGAGACAGGGTAGAGAATGCATAAAAATAAAACCTAAGCTAAGGAGGTGATGCACCGAGGAATGTTGGACACCCGTTTTGCAAGATTAAACACAGACCACATAGATGTAATACCACACCATGCACAGGTAACCAAAATGCAATGAGAGATCAAAATAACAGCAATGAATATATGAGAGGGTTTAAAATCAATCACAGACATACATATATTGCTCAAGGATCGATTCAATACATTGCAATGGCCAAGAGGCAAAAAACAACATTACAATCCATATGGGAGGCTTGAAAACTCCACAAATTCTCTTGCAAGCAGGAGAGAAGGGAGGGTGCAAAACAGAAATGTCCAACATTTTTAAAGAGCCTCTCTTTACCATTTATATGAGGAAAAATGAGGGAGAAGAGAATGATTCGGAGCTCTGCCCCCAACCACCTCCAAGACTGCACCTAACTTCATCAAATCATGGCGGTAGGTGAGAATCTCAACAACAAAACATGGCGAACTGTATTTTACATTTTTAAGAACTTGTTCCCACCCAATTAAAGATATCCAGTCGTAGTTGGGTAGAGGACGCCGAGAGCTTTCCGAAAAGTCCAACCTTGTGTGAATCCGAGCTCCCTGTGAAAAGTTATGGCGATCTGAATATTTCCCGCGTCAGGGTCTGTTTCCAGTCGGGTTCGGGTTTCTCCTTTGCATCTGCATCGGGTTTGGAGGATGCCTCGACATGTTTTGATTTGATTTCCTTTGTGTTTTGCATCTTGGAGGGTTGCTCGACATGTTTTCGCCCCTGCTTCCGAAACCCGCCTTTGTCGGGTTTTTGCGACATGTTCTTTGACATCGGGTTTGCGATCTGACCTTCGACATTTGCGCCATGTTTTTCCGAAACCCGATTTCCTTTGTTGTCGGGTTTGCGGAACCCTCGAGCATCGGGACATCCTTTGCGATCTGCATGCTTCACGTTTCGTGTTTCCCGAAACCCGAAACCCGATTTGCCTTTGATGTCGGGTTTTCCAACCCTTCCGACATGCTTCTTTACCATGTTCTCCCGACGTGTTTTCCCCGACGCTGAGACTTTGATGTTTCTTTGATGTCGGGTTTTAGAGACCCCCCGACATGTTCCTGCGCCACCGAAACCCGATTCCTTTTGCGTCGGGTTTTGGAGACCCGACGACACATTTTCTTTGTTGTCGGGTTTTGGAGACCCCCCGACATGTTTTCTTCATGTTTTTCCACCATGTTTCTCCACCTTGTAAACCCGATTCCCTTTGCGTTTATCTATATTTACCCGGGGGGGGTAAATATATGATACAATACGTTCCATTAGCCAAAGAGGCAAAAACATGTTACAATCTCCATGGAAGGTCTGAAACTCCTTCAAATCCACCTACTAAGGGGAAAAGAAGAGCTTGCAGAAGCAAGAACATCCAACCTTTTACAAAATGAGCCAAAACTGGCTTTTTAATGGAAAAGCAGAAGAAGAGAAAGAAAAAACATGGGAAAAATGATTTATGAGCTCAACCACCAATCAAATCCCTTCAATCTCACCTGCAAAGTGATGGGCTTCATGGACAAACCCATACGCCAAAGTACATTGCTCTGCAGATCCAAAAAAACGACCCATACTTCATTAATTTTGGTGGTTGAATGTCATTTCTGTATTTTTTATGTGCCAAAGATGTTTTCTCATTTTTCTCCCACCAAAATCCACCAAAATTCAAAATTTAACCATCCATCGTGTAGATAATTTCACCAGCTTTCCATTGATATAAAGAACGCGAAAATGAGCTCTGGATCAAAAGATATGGCCCTCTGAAGATTTAGGGCAAAAATGGCAAAAATTAGGGTCAAAATTGGGTCGGTGGGATAAAACTTTAAAAATTTTCCTTTTGGAAAATTTTCCCGAAAAAAACTTCCACGCCCCACCACTCCATCTGAACACATGTTGCACTTCCAATTCGTCTGATGGGAATGCGGGCTCAAACCTCGCCTTTTCTCCTTTGATTTTTGCATTGGGAAAATTTCCCAAAATTTCCCCGCGCTCCGCTCTCCTGGTGACATGTGTCAGCTTCTGGTTCGCTTGGCGGGGATGCACTCCAACTTTTTCCTTTGTGCATTTTTTACCACTTTGGTAAAAATTTTCCAAATCCTCTCCATGCCCCCGACCCTGCCGCCATGACACGTGTCGCATCTTCAAAATCGTCCGGGGCCTTGACAACTTTTCTCCATCCTCCTGTGGGCTTGCAGGCCAATTTTTTCTTTTGCACTTTCCCCATCTTTGTTGGAAAATTTTCCAACTTCCCTCCGACAAAACATATCGTTACAAAAGAATGCCTGGAAACCACGTGGCACCAAGATTCTCATTGAAAAAACCATGGGCCTGTCTAGGTAAAAAGATTTCCCCAAAAAACTACCAAGCGCATAACTTGAAAATTACAAGGAGTTAAGAGGAAAATTTTACCTTTTTGGAAAGGTGAAAAAATTCTCTATCTGAAAAAGCTATTTCCAGAAATTTTTGAGTGCTTGAAATGTGTGAAAATTGAATTGAAGCACCCTGAAGGAAATAATGAAGGCAAGTTATGCCAAAAAAAGCAGGGGGCTCATTTTGGATAACAATTTTGGCTATGCACACTTAAAGGGGTCATCTACCTGCTAGATGAATGATCAGTGGCAATCCTTGGGAAATGAGTCATGCAACATTTTTGTTACTCCCCAACTTGACAAAAGATTACTGATCTAAACTATGAAAATTTGACCTCTGAGCCACTTGGAAACCCACTGAAAATTGGACTTTTGATCTTCACCAAAATGCCACTGAAATGGACTGTGCAATAGCAATACATTTGGCACCAAAAACTATATACAAACATGGAAAATCATACATACCCCAAGTGGGATATGCTAAGTGTGCAAAGCACTTCTTCTAATGAAAGAAAACCTACCTACTCTACTCTAACTGGAAGCAAAGGTAATTCCCTAAACAAACCCTCTGCAACTGGTTGTGCAAAATAGCTTCCTTTCTTCAAAATTGGCAGCCATGCCTTGATTTGGAGCTGAGTCATGGCTCTTTGGATGAGTGGAAAATTAACAAGAAGCTGGTCTTCCACCCAAATCAACAAGGTGTCAACTAAATCCATTACCTGGCTTTTAGTTGCTCTATCATCTTTGGATTGAAAAGGTATGGCAGATGATCCTTAGTACTTTGTGCTCATCCTCATGATTAGCAAATTTGGTTAAGCATGACTGGTTGTGCATTTTAATCGTTTGTGCTCTAAGTTGCAAGCCAGGTGTACTGGATTCCTGGGCATCAAGAAGTTTAAGTCCATTTGCTATATGCATCCATAGCATCTGATCTCCTTGGGCAAGTTAAACAATGGATTCTTCTTAGTAAACCCTTCGTTTTGAATGGATTATGTGGAAGAGGAATTGTGAACCCGGCCTTCATCCTCTTTCCCGATTCGCAGGGTCTAACACTTGAAAACTCCATGATTACTTAATCACATAAATCTTCCAAACCACCAAGTTGCCATTCATGTTGCTGTCGCAATCAACATTAGGGCTAATTTTTCAAATGTTCTCCTGCTATGGCTGAGGCATAGCTTCCTTGAAGTTAGGTCTCTTGAATGGTGGAGAAGACAATCCCCTTGTACCTTTTAGTTGGCAATACTCCTCAGAAACATTCTTCTGCCGGTCTGATGACAGTGGCACATTCTTCATTGATCCTGCGGGCCTACCAAAGGATTTTCCCCCCTCTGGAATGTGCCAAGATACAAATGAGGAAAATTTTATTAGAGCTGAGGAAAAAATGATTGGACAATAGCCAAGCATGCCAAAAATAATTTAAGTGCTAGCAAATGTGAACAGAGAGGCTTCAAATATGAAAACAAGGTGTGGATAACAATTTTGAGAGGGGTCATCTGCCTGCTAGATGAAGTGATCAACTGCCTTGAAGCATCCATTGGGCATGGAGTCATGAGTAGTAGCTTGCAAACTGATCTAAACTTTGAAAACTTCCCTTGAGCCACTTTGAAGCCCACTGAACCTGGATTGTTTTCACCAAAAGCCATGCTGAAATAGGATTGTGTAAGAGCACCCACTCACAGCTAGTTAATCAAAACTCCAATGTACAAAATTGATTAGCAATGCATACATGACTCCATTGAGAGTATGCAGAGTCTGCACAAGCACTTATTCTGACTGAAAGAAACCTACCCAATCGAACTCTAACCAAGAGAAAGGGAGCTCAAACAAATGTCAACTGGTAGGTAAAATACTTCCCTTCCTAAAAAATGGCAACCATGCAATTGATTTGGCCAAATAAGCTGATCATGGTTGTTAGGATGAGTGGAAAATCAACAAGAATGCTAGTCTTCTACTCTCCAAATCACACAAGGTGTCAACTAGAAAGAAAATCAAATACCTCTTTTAGTTTCTCTACATTTGGATTGAAGAGGTATGGACCAATTTGATCCAAATGGACAATTTATAGCTCATCCTCATGCTTAGAAGCAAGCATCCTAGTTGTGGCTTCTCCTTTGGCTTCAATGAAGCCAAATACCTTATTGGGCAAGGTCTGATCCTTTTGATATGCTCATAGCTATGATTTTCAACTCCAAAAATGGAGTCTCTTATAGACCTTCTTGCCATGGATAATGTGGAAGAAGTGGTGATAATTTTTCTATTCCCTTCCTTTTCCCATGAAGTACATGGAAGATATAAATCTTCCAAACTTGGTTCCAATGAGCTGTCACAAAACACAGGCTGTTGTTTTTCAATGTTCTCCTTTGTGGCAGCAGGCTCTTGATGTTGGAGAATGAATGGTGGAGAAGACTAATGTTGTAATTTTAGATGGCTCCTCCTCAAGACATTCCTCTAAGTCTGATAAACAATCAAACTCTTACTGTCCCGCTACAACAAATATTTTCCCTCTTGCATGGTGACCTCCAAATCTGCATTTTCTTCACCATGTGTAGCTTCATTCTCAAACATGAAACTTGTCAATTCAAACTCATCCAAAAAATCAAATTTTTGGAGAGATGAAGTGGGAGAGAAACATGAAATTTCTTGTGCCTCTTGTTCACAATTTGGACCTGTTTTGTTCACCTCCATAATGGCTTCATCAATCAAATCAGCCCCTTCAAATGAAAGCAAAAATGTATCAATAATGCTTCCTTCTTCTGTTGTTGCAAAAATTGACTTGATCTCATCCATTTGCTCCTCAAAAATGAGATTTTGAGCTGGTTTTTCTTCCTCCATGATGACTGATTTTGCAGTGCAGATTGGATCAGCATTTTCTTTGGGAAAAGTGCCAAGGGAGACACCCAACTCATCACCAAAAAACTGATGATTCTTTTCCTCTTGTTCTTGTTCTTCTACTGTTGCAAACTCAGCCTCAACCACCACTATTTCTTCAACCCCAACTTCCTCTTTGGGCCTCACCATCAAAGGGATTTTTGTAATTCTCAAATTTAGCAGCCCAACTCTTCAGATTTTATGTTAGATCTTCTCTGTTGGGTTCCTCTTCTTGCTTTTCTCCTTGACTGGTCTTCTGATTTTCATCTTCCCAACATGGATTTGGGAATGCAAGAGGATGAAATGGGTTGTGACTCAATTGATTTTTAATTTTTTTTGTGGTTTTGGAGGAGGTAAAACTTCATTTTTATTTGGAGGGAATGGTTTTTTGGAAGGGAAAAGAGTAGAGAAATTGAGGTGGTATGGGAGACTAGGAGATGGAGAAATGGAATCAACATTTGGGGCAACATATGGGAAACTTGAAGCTTGACACTGCTGAAATGATAAAGCTTGAGAGGGTGAAAAAGAAAGACAAGGAGCTGTTGAATGACTTACCCATTGACAAGGTTGATTCAGACTTTTCTCATATGCTTCTATCTCCTCAATCCATTGTGCAAGTTGGGGCAACATTTCAACCATGAAGTCTAGCTTCTCCTGAGGGCTGTAGTGTCTTGGAATAGGGCCTCCCCATGCACAGGGTGCTCTGAAACCAATCTGAAATGCCTTCATTTGTGCTTGATCCCTTGATTGCACCATGTTTACCTCCATCTTTTGGATCTTCTCCAACAAATTTACATTTTCTTCTTGACTGTCCCTCACAATCTGCATACCCTTGTGCTTGACATGCTTCACTAGCCAAACTGATTTTGGCATTGCTCATAT
>JAHRHJ020000126.1:0-101918 GCA_019776745.2 Taxus chinensis
TAAGTGGGAATCCATATTATTCACGAATCAACACGTAACCATGGTATGCTATAGGCGTTGATTGAGAGATGGAATCCCGAGACAAATACCTTCTATCTGCCAACATGGTGAATATGACAGTAACATTGGAAGATGTGTGTTCATATATGAAGAAAAAACCTCCCTATTACACGGAGAACCAGTATATCAGGCAACTTACCTAGCGCGGCGGCAGCGATAACAGAAGTGTTTGGTCCATATGCACGGGACTTAACACAGCGAGGTTTGTATTCACATTGGGGTAATGTATGCAGCACACCCTGAGAGACAAGGTTAGCAGTGATTTTAATGATAGCGGTAGGGATTAGCGTTACCGAGGGCAGAAGGGGGAAGATTTCCAAAGGCATTGATGGGTGTTATTTGGGAGATGATAGAAAGGAACGTGACTTTTGCATGGGCACCTGCATATTTGGCGGAGCTATACAGGGTTTATGGGCTTGTAGGTGAAATCACAGGACAACGTTGGATTGCTCATACTTATTTACACTGTTGGGCCTATAGCACATTGTTTGTGTGCGACCAATAGGCGATCCATCCAGGTTAGGAGAGACCAGGCAAGTACAGAGGTTGGGATCTGACGATGGGTCCAGACAGAACAAGAGGCAAGAATCTCAGGCCGTGCCCGGGTGACATTGAGTATTACAGCAGGTATGGGAAGTTGAATCGGTTGCGGATATCTGTTGGAGGCCGCTACAGGAACTATAATGTAACGCGAGAACATAGCTGAGGAGTGAGAGGTGTATGAGGATGAGGTGGATCGCGGGGGCACAAGGCTAGGTGAATATGAGAGGATCCTATACGATCGCGTGCGGCGAAATTTGGATTTGTGCAGGAATACCACAGGCTTGTATAGACCATATATGAAGACGATTGCCCGAGGCAGCATTCTCACCACCCCGGCAACACCTCCAGAAGGGCCCGAGGAGATGGCTGCCGATCGCAGTGTAATGGATGCAGGAATGACAGAGGCCTATAGGTTATGGTGGGTAGCAGAGTTGCGAGGTGTACGCGATCGCCCTGACATAGCTGTGATTACAGCAGAGAGGGAATCGGCTGCAAGCGTTTGGTTTCAGCAGCTCCAAACGCAGGTGAATGAGACAAGAAGATTGTTAGTGGTTGCGGAGTCACGAGCAGCGAGACTAGAGGCTGGAGTTCTCCATGCGAGAGGGCGTATTCAGATGTTACAGGGAGAGATTGGCAGATCAGTGGGCGGTACCAATAGCCGTGGTACCTTTGAGGACAGAGAGGGCCTGGCGAGAGGGGTCGACGATCACGATCATCACCTAGTTTGGGATGAGGGCGTGAGGGTCTAAATAAATGTTAGCAAGGTATAAGAATAAATAAGAGTAGCCGACCTGCGCTCGATGATATAGAAAGATGTATTTGTTGAAACATCTAACTAAAATGAGATATGTATGTTGATTTGCGTTATAATAATAAGAATGTTGTCGTTTGACTTTCGGTGTTTTGAAAAAGGATCAAAGAGGAATGTAATTAAATAGAAATACACAAAATATTTATATTTACCACACATGATAGGTTATGGTAGGGATGGTCGAGCTAACCTTGGGAGACCCATGTCTCCGAAGTGCTGCCTACATAGCCCATTGCACAAAGCAAAGGACGGGCCTCAGACCGATGTAGTTCTCCCTTAGGATCAGGGAGGGGTGAATTTAGGCAATTTGGTATGGTTTAGGCAATTGGTCGTTGGTAAAAATTTGATGTTGGTAGGGTAATGTTGTTGGTGCTGGTAGGATAATGTTGTTGGTGTAGGTATAGGTAAAGCAAAGGTTAGCATACCCAAGTAGGAGGGAATAGTGTTCCTGATTAAGATCAACACACAATCCTAGATGCGAGGCAAAGCGGAAAGAGTGTCTCGTAGGTGAAAAGAGCTAAACGAACCACACAACTGTAGAACGAAGCCTGAAGCCCTAGGTGCCGTGCAATAGACGAGAAGTCCATAGTTGAAAAGAGTTGTATGATCACAATATATCAGGTGTACGTTACGTCCCTTGAGTTGAAACAAATGGTGAGGTGATGTGGATGATATAGCGGAGGTACAAAGAACTTGTTACAACGAAAGAGAACCTACCCTAAATAGACAAGTCCATGACCCAAAAAGTTCTTTTGAATGAGGCTTTTATGTTATTGAATGTAGACTGATCGGATTGCGGGAAGTCTACAAGGGATATTGATTATTTTATTCTTGAGGTCTTCACCGAGCTGATCAATGCGAGAAGCTCTGATAAAGGCTGACTGTGTATAGTCTGTCCTTCGGGGGGAGCAGTCTATTTAGTAGTAGCGAGGATGATTTTAGTGCAGAGCTGTTCCTTCAGGGGAGCAGTCTATTTATAGTGCAGCAAATAGTTTGGCATATAGCTGTCCTTCGAGGGAGCAGTCTATTTAATTTAGATGACTAGATATTCTTTTGGCGTGAAGCATCTAGTTTAGTAGGAAGTTTGACTCAAGAAAATCCCTTAAGAATACGGCTTATTTTAATAACTTTGAAGTCATGGACTTGATAAAGAGGGGGAAGGCATCATCAAGGGGAGGTGCGAGTGGATTTTGCATTTTAATTCGAGATTATAGAAACAAGTGTATGTAGCGGTAATGGGCTCAAGGACGAGAGTAGGTAGATAATAAGTGATATAACACTAGATTCAACAGTAAGAAATGGTCGAAGATGCAAGGCATTCAAGGGTTCAGGCTCAGGTTACCATTAAGCGAAGCCTAACGATAAGTGCCTGATCCATAGTGTGAGTGATTATATAAGGCCCAATCCAATTGGGAGCAAAATTTTTTCCACGTTTGGCTCTTTTCTAGTTTGGGTGACATGTTGATTCCTTTGAGGACAAGATCACAACCTTAAGGTACGCTCATTGAAGTTCGCTTACATAAGCAACGCTTGATGCGTTTTTTGATAGATTCAAGGTGATTCGAGAGCTGTAGACGTGTTCATCAAGAAGCCAATTGGGGCTAACCGCTCTTGGCGGAAATCATCGTTGGTGAGAATTTCCTGAAGAGATATTCCAAGGGAGGGTATTGTATTCGAGAGGCAGAAACAGCCCGGTAAGACCGATACCAAAGAAAAAGGTGTGGCATTGTAGAAGTAAAAAATGCTAGTAACGTATAAGCCAAAGGCCAAAAGGGAATGTGGATCGTGCATTTCTTCCCAGATTCATTGACAACTTTCCATGAGGATCTTTGGTTGTGTTTATTAGAGACTCGGCTTGCCCATTGCCTGTGGATATAAGGTGATGAGAAACTAAGTTTGATACACAAAGTTGTCAACAAGGTCTTGCCAACAACTTGTTTTGAAAGATTTTCCATTATCTGTTATCAGGCGCGTGAGGAACACCAAATACGAAGATAATTGATGGTTAATGAATCGACAAATTTTTTCTTTTTTGATTGAAAATGATGGGATGGCCTCCCCATTTTGTGTAATATTCGGATCGCTGTGATTATCCAACGTTGACGTTGTTTGAAGAGGTCGGGTGAATCTCCAATAAGGTCTTAAATCCCATTTGAGAAAGGCCAAAGATCACGAGCGACTTGTAGCGGTTGGCTTAGGAGTATGTTGAAGATTGGGCATGTTGTTGACACATGACACAGGCACTTAACATATTCGTAGCATCGTTATTGAGATAGGCCAAAAAATAACCTTAGGCGAAGGATTAGTTTGGCCACGGCAAGGCGCTAAATGTCCACAACAAATACCATCATGGAACTGTAGATGGTTGAGTGGCCTCCACGCCAGTTAGACAGCGAAAGGAGGATACCATCAAAAGCAACGTTTATAGAGGAGTCCCCCCATGACAACATAACGCAAAAACCATTTAAAAACAAGCACGTTTGCCGTTACTAGTAAGGTCCGGTGGGAGGACAGAAAATTGTAAGGTCGTCGTGGGAATGGGTTGATAACAGGTATCCTGTGAATTAGTGGACACAGTATTTAATACAACTAACCCGGGGTTAAATAAGATGATGGGGGCAAAAAGTTGTTGGACCACGAACGAATAATTCAGAGTAAGTTGGCGTGGCGGGCATTGCGAGGCTAAGAAAGCCATAGTATCCGCAATTTGTTCTCGTGGAGCGGGGAATGGTTTGGATAGATAGTTGGTAAATCAAGCTCGAAGTTGAATCCACATGGTGCTTTGTACTTCTGAAGTTCATAGTTTTTTTAAATTGGTAGTAGACCGCCCATAAAACTTGATTGACTACCAATTGAGAAGTCGTCAAAAATGTTGTATAGATTGATACCTAAAAGGTGAACGCCAACTTGGAGACTAGAATACGGGCCTCGTACTCCGCTGCTGTATTATTAGTGCAGGGGAAATCAAAAGCAGGAATGAAAGAGGGCAAGGTTCAGCATCAAGAGGGAGAGAACAACGCCGGCTCCTCGCCGCGCTGGAACGTAGATCCATCGAAGAAGAGGGGTCATTTGATAAGATCTTCTCCGAGCGAAAAGAGTGGCGATGAGTTCGTCGGGGAAAGGTAAAATTGGTAAATCGTCCCCAGGTAGAGGGGCCTCCGCAAGTTGGGTCTGCAAGAGTTTGTACTTGATTGACTTATGTTGTATAACCTCAAGGTCAAGGTCGGAGGAGCCATGAGCACATCGAGCGATGCGTTAGTTTTAGGTGGGGTTTGGCGTATATACTGAATGGGGTCGGTGTGTGGTATGACGAAAGTTTTGTGATTCAAGAGGTAATGTCGGAGTTGGTGTCGGACGAATGACTTTAGGGCCAGGCCACAAATTTTTCTACATGTGTACTAGTATCGTAATCCACAAGGTCGCCTTATATTAATAAACGGCTTGCTATCGGCGTGCCGAGTCTCGATGTTGCGAGCATGGTCCTATACTATGGTCAGGGCGGAAAGATAAAGGTAGAAAAGAAAGGGCGGTTATCCTGGGGTTGGGATAAGCACGGTGTGAAGAAGAGATACGTTTGAGAGCTTCAAAGGCTTGTGGCTTGGTGACACTCACTCCATTGAAAGGCAACGTAGTTCCGTTTTTAGAAGGTTGATGAAAAGGGTGACATCGATCCGAGAGTTGGGAGATGAAAACGCAGATGGGATGAAGGTTTACCTTCAAAACTACGCAAATTTTTGAGGGGGGGGCATATTATAGGTAGCTTTTTACTTTAGATGGATTCGACCTCAATGCCACGCCAAAGAGACGATAAGCCAAGAAGTTTTTTCCCGAAAGGAAAAGGACACAAAGACACATTTCTTTTGGTTGAAGACGAACAGAGTATTGAAACAGAGCGATCAAAAATAATGGTTAAACATCAAGCTGTTCACTACGATGTTAGACTGCAAGAAGATCGTCGACGTAATCTCAAGATAGTGTGCATAATGTCATGAAAAAATGTAGGGATCATAGCCCGCTGATGGTTGCACCAGCATTCTTAAGGCCAAAAAGGCATGACATGATAACAGAAGGTTCCCCAAGGAGTTATGAAGGTAGTTTTGTGTTGATCGGCAGGGGCAACCAAAATTTGGTTGTATCCTGAAAAGCCATCCATGAGAGAGAGCATCTCATGACCTGCAATTAGATCAACAAGTTGGTCAATGCTAGGTAAGGGGAAGTCGTCCTTAGGGCAAGCGAGGTTAAGATGCCAGAAATCTGTGCATATCCAAAGTCCACCTGTCACTTTAGTGATAGGTACGATGTTAGAAATCCATTGAGGATAGTCAATAGGCAAGATGAAGGAAACATAAAGGAGTCGTTGGAGCTCCTCTTTGACCAAGAGAGCAATGCGTGGATGCATTTTTCTCAATTTCTGTTTGACTGGTTTGGAATCGGGGTTTAGGGTGATGTTATGGACGGTAATGGTAGGATCAATTCCTGGCATGTCAGCGTAAGACCATGCGAAAGCTTGGTTGCGAGCACGGAGAAAGGTAGTAAAGGCGGCTTGTTCTGATGTGTTAAGGGATTGTCCAATCTTCACTATGTGAGGATCTTCCTCCGTGTGGATGTTGATTTCTATAGTAGATTCATTCAGCATGGTTTGGGTTTCAGATGGTAAGGCACGTTGAATATAAGAATCATCCGCGCCCAGGTAAGTGAGGATGGAGTCGTCATCCTGGCATTCAACAACATTAATCAAAGGTGAATCCTCTTCGATCATGTCTGGATACAGAAGGGGAAGAGAAGATGGGTCCTCATTATCGCGTTGATAAGTGAGAGGACCTATGAAGATAGCATTTATGAAAAAAAAAAGTTAGGAGGGATAGATTCAGGGTCCATCGATTCTGTGGGAGATGATGGCAAAGTGGGTGATGATGGTTCGGTAGGGGCGACGTCCTCTTCTTCCAGGATACAGCTGACAGGAGGTGTCTCCTGCGTAGGTGTTTCGGAAAAACCAAGACCACTGCGATCATTATGTTTGCGTGTGGTGATGGGGATGAGAGTATGTCGGCCTTGTTCGTAAAGGCCAAAACCAAAGCCTTTCCACGCACAGCGAGTCAAGAAGGTGAGGGCGAAACGACGATTTGTCAAGTATTGAAAATCGGATTGGAAGGGAACCACACCAAGAGGAGGTTCAGGGGTAATGGAGGATGCGTCAACACCCCCATATGTTAGGTTAGTGCGACAATGGGGTGGTCCGTAAGAGATTATCTCCCCCACGCGACAGTCGTAGGTGGGGTGTGCATGTAATTGTCCGTACTCCTGCGGGGTAGGGAAAGAACTAACGTTATATAGGCGATACTCCCCCAGCGTAAGGCGATGAAAAACGTCTACTAAGGGGTCGGAGGTTGGGATGTTAGCTGCGGGAAGAGAAGTGGTTTGTGCGACGGTGGTTTCATCAGTTGAAGGCGTAGGTGCAGTTGAGGTGGACGGTTGGGTATATTGGAAGAGGATGGTTGGGTTGAATGTATGGGTGTCTTAATTGGTATAAGCACATCGTTTGGGCGGTATAACATATTGCAAGTTTTGAAGGGGGGAGGATCAGCTTTTACAGTGTAGGACTTCCCCTCGTACTCAAATTTTATACATCGATGTAATGTTGAGGGAACGCATCCCATGGCCCGGATCCAAGGACGACCCAGCAATATATTATATTGGAACTCTCCTTCAAGGACATAGAAGAGTTCAGGTAAAGTACGTGGGTCTACGCGAATGTTGAGGATCACGGTGCCTAAGGTAGAAGTAATAGCGTCATTGAATGACCGCAACATGATGGGGTTGGCACACATGCAACTAGAAGGGATGTTCATTTGTTGGAAGGCTTTTGAAGAGATGATGTTTAGGCTAGCGCCCCCGTCAATCATAACCCGACGTACTCGAATGTCTCGGACGTAAGCGGAAATGAAAAGGGCAGGGTCAGGGTCTTCTGTACCAAAGTCGATAATTTCATCTTCCGAGAAACTAACCGCAGCGGCTTGTTGTTTTGAGACAGAAGTGGTGGGGGAGATGGATTGTTTGGTGAGAGAGGCAACGTGATTGGGTGTTAGAATGGAGGTAACAGGCAGGGTTTCGTTGGGTAAAACCTCTATCCCTTGAAGGATCTCAACGAGAGCTTGTCGATGAGATTCAGAGGTCTGAATGAGATCATATAGTGTCATTTTTACGGGCGATTGATGAAGCTGTTTGATCATGGTTCGGTGGGCAACTCCATTAGAGACGGGATAGGCGGGTCCACGAATAACCACTTTAGGTGGTGGTGTAATCGGGGTGGTTGAAGGAGAAAGAGATGCCGCAGGTGTGTTTTCTTTCGCTTTCCCATTGTTTTTCTGTCCTCGAGTAGCGACACTAATCATATTAATCTCGTAGACCTGAGATGAAGAAGATGGTTGGGATAATTCATGGTCTTCAAGAGGTGGGGTTGTAATAATGATCGATCTTGGTGAGGCGGGGACAGATGGTATAGTAGAGGGAATTGACGCTAGAGGTCTCTCCCTTCGTAAGTTGTCTTTCTTAATCTTTCGATCCGGAAGAGGTGACTGGCGAAGGATGGTTTTTAGAGCTTTGCATCCTTCTACATCATGTCCAGGTGTGCGGTGATAGGCGCAGATTTTAGACTCATCATAATCCACAGGTCGGGGCTTAGACGGGTCATAAGGTCTAAGTGGGGGTAGGGAGATGGTCGCATTCTCCACCAACATAGCAAGGATTTTGGCGTAGGATCCTTTGAGTGGGTCAAAATCAGAAGAAGATGAGGGTATTGATTGTGTGGGTTGTGGTAATGTTTGGGCGTGTTTAGTTCGTATGGGTGGTGGTTTAGTCGAGGGGTGCTGACACATGTTTTTCACTAAACGTGGTTTCTTGGACACAGAAGTTACGTTCAGCTGGTTAGATGATGAGGCTACAGATGGCATGGTAGCAGGAAACAACCACGGAGAAAGGGGAGTGACAGAAAATAAATCCTTTGATGATGGGATTGGTTTAGGGTTGATAGGTGGACCGGATACGCGGGGTAACGATGTTGTGATACCCTTTGATCTCTGTATAGGTGTAAAAGGCGTAGGTCGTTTTGCAGAAAACAAAGGAGGTATGATATATTGATGTAAGGTGGAGGGATGAGGTCCCAATATGGAAGGTGGGTGTGAAGATGAGGGTTTTGATAGAGGCCCGGATTGCGTTTGTCTCCTAGGTGGCGGGGCGGGTTTATTTTGGGATAAATCGAGTCGCTTAGGCGGGTGTGTTAGACTGGGCATTGGTGAGGTCCCAAGCGTAGGGGAAGATCTGGTTAAGTTGATAGAAGTGGACGGGGAATTTGGTAGAGGTGAGGGGGGTGAAGGCGAGAACAGGGGCATTTTAAGCTTCTGTAAGCACTTCGGGTAGATGGTGGAGACATCGGGATCAGTCATTTGCATTTGAGTAGAAACAGGAGTACTCAAACGTTCCCATAGGGCCTGTCTATCTTCTGTGGAATGACAGTCTCCAGGTGTAATTTGTAATTTTGGTACAGAGGAAAAGTGAGTTGTAATTCCAATCCATTGCGGGTGTGACACAGGAGGCGGATGAGGCACTGTATCAGTAGATGCTAAGAGGTCGACGGGTTGTTGAAAAGATTTAGGTGATGAGGGACTAATAGGCAGAAGGGCATGTTGGAGGGGGTCTGTCATGGCTAAAGAATTTAATGATGTCGGTGCGAGAGATTTCTCATCTAAGGATGTCAAAAGGAGTGGCGTACCCTCCTCTTGTGCGGCAAGAGTGGTAGAAGGAGACGTCTGGGAAATGGATAGATTAGACAACATCCGCTCGCAGTCTTGTAGGGATGTGGTGTAAGAAGACTCATTAATGGGAAGGGAAGCCTGGGCAGCTAACTCTTCTATGGGTAAAGGAATGATTTCGCTTTGGCTTGATGGTGGTAAAGGAGGTTCGGGCTCCTGTGTTAGTGAAGAGGCTTGATTCAAAATTTTCTCGATAGAGGCTTTTGGCTGGGTATCGAATACTGCATGGATCTCATGAACACTCTCCTCAGCTAAGATATCTTGGTTTACGTTGCTGCTGGACGAGTGATTCGGGAATGGCTTGTTGAAAATTTTCAGATTTCGGTTAGCAGGGGCGTTAGGATTATCGAGTGTTATATCCCCTGCATCAACCATTTCCTGCACTATGTTTTTCAACATCTTGCAGTTTTCATGACTATGTCCTTTTACGCGGTGAAAGTTACAAAAGTCATTTTCTTTGTACCAGGAAGGTATTGCGCGGGTGGAGTCAAACCCAGAGTGAGGTTTTACAGGGGGCAAGGTGATAGCCCCAGCTTTGAGCAATTTCTCTAGGATGATGCCATAAGTTTCTCCCAAGGGAGTGTAATTGGTGGGCTCAGCTTTGTATTTATAGGTGGTTTTTGGTGGAGTATTGGACGGTGGTTGGGATTTGACCATCACCGCGTGGACAGCTCCTTTTGATTTAGAAGAGGTTGACGCGTGAGGAGTGGTGGTATTTGGTTTATTGGTAGAATCAGGAGTTCGGAAAGTGGAGTTCTTGTTGCGCAACCGCAATTTCTCTTCCTCTAAGGCTCGAATTTCTAATTTTCGAGCCATAGTAAAGGCCTCGTCGAATGTACGGAAAGTTTGAATTTGGAGGGTAGGGGAGATGTGCTTAGCGCATGCCCGCGTAAAGAGTTCGATAAGTTCGGTTTGAGGCAAGGCATACGTAAGTTGGTTGATAAGGCCCCGCCATCGTCCAACGAAATCTGCGATAGATTCGTCTTCGAATTGTCGGATGGCATAGAGGTCAGTGATAGATACTTTCTTGGCAATGTTAATGGAGAAATGATCCAAGAAAGATTGGGCTAGTTGGTTAAAAGAGAAGATTGAGTGCTGGGTTAAAGCACTGTACCACTCCAAGGCAGGCCCTGATAAGGACATGGGAAAGGTGCGGAGTAACAAGGCATCATCATGGGCAATCAAATAACAAGCATGTCTAAATGATCGCAAGTGTTGTTGAGGATCCTCTTTACTGTTAAAACGAGTAAACTTTGGCAACTCCCATTGAGGAGGATATGAATGAAGGGGGACAGAAGGGTGAATGGGCTCCCGACAAACTTGCTCGTATGTCAAGGCGCTACGACTTCCTGAAACGGAAGCCTCCAGGTTTTGCATTTTGTCCATCATTTGCTTGATGAAATCTGTGGTTGGATGAGGTGATGGTGCCACAGAATAGGGATGTCCCATATAAGGTGTTGAGGTTACTGGATACGTGTATGGGAATGAAAAGGTAGGCGGAGCTTGAGAAGGAAAGCTCGTTTGAATAGGTGGCAGAGAGTAAGTCATGAATGGAGTGGTCTGAAAGAGAGACGAGATAGGGGCAGTTGGTGGTGGCGATACGTGGGGTCCAAGATTAACAAAAGGAAAGCTAATCGGGGTCGTATGAACCTCTGCCGCTGTCGGATTGGGAGACGGGGCTAGTGATGCGGGAAGTAAGGTATTGTTATCAGGAGGAGTAGGAGCTAAATGAGCAGCTATACTAATAGGCATGCCCATAAGGAGCTGACCATCAGGCGCACGGTCAGGGGTATGAGACAAATAGTATTGTACAGCGCTGGGATTAGCATCCAGAAATTTGGCAAAGTCCTTGTCTCCTACAGGAATTTGGGGGATCTCACTGGTGTCCGTAGGGTTTCCTATAGAATGTGAAGGGGGTGATTCAGGCAAAGAAACAGAGCAAGCGTGTGAAACCATGGCGGCGGCTTGCTTCCGAGTGATGACAACCATAGACCAGAACACACAGGAAAGTTTCAATCTATCAAGGACAAAAACAACCTCAGAATGGTGAATTTAGCAAGTTGCTGGTTTGTCAGGGGCTGAGAGAGACAGTAACCGATATCGGTTTGGTAACCGGTGTCGGTCACAGGGCAAACGACGTCGGTCCCTTAACCGATGCCGGTGTCAAAAATCTAGAATAAGAAGATACAAAGGGGTTGCTAATTTGATTTTTAGCAACGTTGAGTAGTTTAGCAACTTATTGATCACAGAAGACAAAGTATGACAGAGAAAACAGGATTTGAAAACAAGCAAGAGGCACACGCAAATGCAGAGATTAACCTTAGGGTTAATTTTAATTATTGTGGGCTTATGCCTTTAGACGTAGAATGATGTCAGAATCCTAAACAACAAGACTTAGGGGAAATGTCAAGTTTGTTTTGGCTTATAAGGTTACCTCAATCGGGCGGAGGAATACCGCGGAAAAGGGGGGATGTTTGAGATGTTGTGTTAATTGTGAAGTGATTCAGTATGTGTTGTGCAGTGAAACTAAGGTTAATTTCCTGTCAATACCGTGGATATCACCCCCACGTGTACGACCTGTTACTTAATCTATGTTCACTAGAATTGAAAAACAACAGGCAGGAATGTAATGCATGTGTTTTAAAACCCAAATCGAAAGTGATATTCGATGAAGCAAAAGAGATGACTTTTACTAATGCAAGATGCAAAAACAAAGCAAGTTCTTTTACCAGAATAATAAAATACCCTGTGAATATCTCTAGAAGAAGAAAACAGCAAGTATGCTCCCTATAATAAAAGCAAGCAAGAAATAAAGAAAAACCCAAAATGGGTCCCACCGGGCGTGCCAAAATGTTTCACTCGGAAATGCTTCGTTCCTTATAGAAACAGATAAGGTTAGGGTTAGGAGGAATACCTGTAGAATGTCGAGATGATGTGCGCGTACCGTAGAGAAAGATCAGGCTGACTGCGAAGAACTCCTTTTTGTCTTGGAAGGACTACCTGCAAATAAGAACACAAGACCACAAGATTTTGATTAGATAATAAATGAGGGAACTGCCTTGGGCCCAGGAAGTATGAAACTTCCTTTCGAAGGTGGTCAGTTCCCCTGCTAATATGAATTAACACAAAATACTGTAGAGTACCAATTAAATTGTTTCGTGGAACTGGGTAGGGAAAAGGCTGTTTTTCTTGGTTTTGATCAAAGGAACCGATGCCGGTTATCTATAACCGATGGCGGTCACTGATAACCGATACCGGTTGGTTCTAGGATCTTCTGGGCTGGTTGTGGTGTTTGTAATGGCTGGTTTTTGGATAGTATTGAGAAATGGGATGGTTAGAAGCTAAGGAATGATGGTTAGAGGCAATGGTACGTTAGATAATGGGTTCAGGAACGGATTTGGGAAGATTACAATTCCAAAAGCACAAGAAATGTTATAATGGAGGACATGCAAGATATAACTTACTGGTTTTTTTGATGAAGGTGCAAGTTGATCTCCTTTGCTGCCAACTCTTCTGGTTTCTTTACTCGTCTCTGCTTGGTCAAGTGAAGTTCTGGACTCTGCTGATCGCTTTGGACTCTCCTTTGATTAAAAATCCTTCGACTGATCTCCAAAAATGAAATTCCGATCCGTTGTTTTGGTTTGGGAAGCCCATTTACAGGGAACCGATGGCGGTTGCGTAACCGACGGCGGTCGAGTAGGAACCGGCATCGGTTAGGAAAAAGTAGGCTATTTTTAGTAAAATAGCCCACCTTCCCTGCTTTTCTCCCGAGAGATCAGTTGCGGGCTTGGTCAAGTGGCTAGAAGGTCGGCTTTGGGTGCGAGTAAGGAGGCATTAGTTATGGATGTGAGTCTAGACCAAGTCATGGGTCCTAATTAGGTTAGTTTAGGGTTAGGGCTAGGTCATGATGAGGTGGCCAAGTGAGGTGGTAGGTAAGGTGATGTGGATTTATCAATTACAAGGTAATTAATAAATAATTGTGTGAAGTTTAGGTAATGAGGTTAGGTTGCGAAATGGGATGCGGGTCACAAGGGGTCGTGAGACACGAATTTGGTGTCTACAGTCAATGTTCTCAAAGTGCTGTAGAATGAAGGTGAGAGCATGAATCTTAATGAGATGGAAGCAATACTTGTATAAATTCTAGATAAAATAAATAAAATGCTAAGTGGTTGGAATGAATTAGAGGTAGAAATCAAAGTAGAATAGCTTGAGCTAATTTTACCTGTGGAAGAGTAGTGTGCCAAGGATTCCCTCTTTCTTTTTGTGCAAATATTATTTTCTTCTTTATTCTTTTTCATGGAGACATAAGTTATGGTTGCCCATTGTTGGGGACAACATTGAAATTAGTGTGGGGTAATATTGGGCTGATGAATTACAACCCAAGTATGAAAGGCACATAAGGATTGGGCGCACAGGAACAAAACACCTAAGTGAGTGCAAAACTATAGTGAAACAAGGCGTGCCCAGGACAACATGAAATCAGGACTTATCTATTTTCCAAGTTGAGGTTAATTGTAGACATGGAGTGCGGAGCACGTTTTGTAGAAGACTTGAAGAGCATGCAAAGGATATTTTGGACAAGTGGAAAATCAATTGACATGCATAGTTTTTGAGCTATTAATAGGATTATACCACTATTGTATTAGTAGATGATCTATTATTAGCGAGATTGCATGATCTTGTATTTATCATGTAAGGGCATGTTGTTGTTCTCAAAATTCCCCTCTGTTGACGTCAATTTTCACAAATTTTGAGTTGGTACCTTGGAGTATTGAGTCATGTCGAGCCTGGTATTGTTCACAATTTTCCATTCCACGGAGAAGAATTTAAAAGTTGGGTGTAACAATGGAGTCTTTACCCTTCTTTTTTATTTTCATCCCACAATCGGGAGTGATAGGCATATCTTCCCCGTTAATTTTTGCCTCAGCATCCATGGGTAGTCGGTGGACATCTCTGATTGGATGCGGTATGGCCAAGTTTCAAGAAACAATGGAAGCCTCCACACGTCAAAATGGCGCACCTCCAAGGGTAGGGCCTTGGGATAGTCTTCAAATAAGCGCAAGCCCTCCATGTGTCCCATATCCAAAATGAAGACAAAACTAGTCTAAATCAGCTAAGTATGGAAGGTTCAGTGGATGGTGCCATGTGCCTCATCGGCGCAACTTCAAGAGTCGAAGCCAGGGGAAGTTCCAAAACTTGCTCCAGTCCTCCACATGTCCAGGTCCAAAAAGGGACAGATCCAGTTATTTAAATTGAGTAAGTATGAGTGGGTCAGTGGAAAGCTCCACGTGCCTCAACAATGTGATTTCAGAAGTGAACCCAAAAGGTCGGTTTTCCCAATGAGCACCAGCTTGCCACGTGGTCAGAATCAATCGGGAGACAAAGTTGGTTGTCAAAAATTCCAGGACCAACGGAAGAGGCCATGTGTCTACTCGAAACACTTTCAGAAGGATTTTCCAAAACAGAAACTCAAATGAGTGCCAGCTCTCCACGTGTCTATGGTTAACATAAGTCAAGCACAAAACAAGCTCGAACAGGATAAGTATAAAGGATCCGATGGAGCTCCCCACATGTCAGCGTAACGTAGCTTCAAAGGTAAAAAAAATGTAAAAGGTGTCCATAGGGCCGCTCCAATCAACTTCTTCCATGTGGACTGCCCTAATTTAAAGTTATAAAAGCTGATGAAATGGTCCATATTTAGCTGGCGAAATAATGTAACGGTCGTTTATTTAAAAAACCTAATTCTTCTGCTATTAACGTTTCTTAGTGAATCAAGAATTTGAAAGGGTGCAAATTCTTAGAATGAGTTGTAACTATTTCTTGCCTGCTCAAGTGAGTTGTAATTATTTCTTTCCTGCTCAAGGAAGTTGTAACTGATTCTTGCCTGCTCGAGGAGGTTGTAACTGTCTCTTGTGAGCTATTTCAGAGGTTTTTCTAAGCCATTGTAGGGGTTGAAATTTTGATATCTCGGGACTATAATTTTGAGTATGAAGAAATCAATACAAGGGTTTTCCCCTTTTTCCTCTATTTTCTCTTTCCTTTTTTCTCTGATCTATGAATCATTTAATCCTTGCATGCTTAGAAACTTTGTGTTCTAATTTATACAATCTCAAGAACTTTGAGTCTGCGGATTGTGCATGTTATAAATGTGAATGGTTCTACTCTATATTTCATTTGCTCAATACATATAAGGGTTTTCTCTACCATCTCTTTTCCTTGAAAGTATTGTCTTCTTCTGCCTCCCTCCTCTCTTCAAGTCTTCTTTACTCACGTATTGATAACTTTTCAGGCATTAAACACATTTCGAGATATCGGGAAACCACCATTGAATGAAAGATTGTGTATTTGTATATAGGTTTTGCTCCTGCTTTCAATAAGGGAACCTCTCCCATTAAAGAGGAGGGAATTTCTTGTCCCCTGACTGTGGTTTCATTCCAAGTGTAAATCTAAAACCCAACAGTTTTTGGAAACTCCATTAGGGATTTGTTCAACAAATTTGATTTCTAAAAAGAACAACTAATTCGATCATTTCTTTGATCTGGCGACTCTAAGATACACTCGCGGTAGAAGGGATATTGGAATTGAAGATCCCCAATTTCAACTCCTAGATCAACAAGATTTTCAACTTCCTCCAACAAGAAGAAATAGAAGAGCTCATTCTGCAAGCACACCTCCTGTTGAAGACAAATCTTGTGGTAGTAGCATTCCTCAAGCACAACTTAGCCCTAATCTTCGTTCCCTAGTTCTTGTTGGTGTCTCAGTTTCAATTCAAGAAATCTTTCCAATGATGGCAATACCTATGCCTTGGGGAAAAAGAGTTGGGCCTTTAGCTCTTCCTCAACCATTGCATGAGTTACCTAGGGGTAATAAGAAGAATTTTCCCAAATTTAGAGGTGATGGCAAAGTACACCCTGTTGAACAAATTGTAACCTTCATTGTTGCATGTGGGGTCCTTGGAGTTGAACATGAGGATGTCTCTGTTAGGCTATTTGTGGAGACCTTGTAAGACAATGCTACAGATTGGTTTTACCATCTTCCTGCTGGGACCATCACCGATTTGGATACCATGAAAACTCAGTTTGAGCAGTGTTTCAAACCTGCTGAGGATGTGCATGCTCTGTTAGCACAGATTTCTCAAATCAAGAAGGAGCCACATGAGCCTATGAGAGAATTTGTGGACAATTTCAACAAGTTGATTAACAAGATTCCACAAAACACTAGGCCTGTTGATTATATTCAGAAGTGCTTCTTCTTGAATGCTTACTTTTTGGAAGTAAGCTATGACCTAAGGAGACTAAATCTTGCAACTTTGGATGCTAATCAGAGATTGGCTGTCAGTGTGGAAGATGACTTGATCATGTCTGGCAAGCTGAAAAGGGAGTCTTTCAAATCCAAAGCATCTTCTTCTTCCTCTTCTCCTGAAGGTAATGCAGATCAGTTGGTGCAAAAGTTGGCTAATGACCTCATTGCCATCAAGAAACAATTGGCTCAGCATGCTCCGTATCAAGATGTTCAAAGGAAGAAATTTCAGCCTAGGAACCACTTACCCTCTTCTCAAAACAGGTTGGCCATTGAAGGTCCACCCCTCAAGGTTCTTGTCAATGTTACTTGTGAAGTTCTTGATCCTGATGATGAGGAAGAAAATGGGCTCTATGATGAAAAAGAAGAGGAAGCTAATGAAGAGCTGGAGGAGCCTGGTGGTTCTCGAGTTCATTTCTTCACCACTGAAGGTGTGGATGATGAAGATGACTATGATGATGTAGTGGTTGAGATGAACAATGAGTCATATGTTGTTATGACCTGGGAGTAGACCAACAAAAAGGAAAAATTGGTGCAACCTGCAAAAAGATCCAAGGAGTGCCTCGTCACCATCCCGGTGATTGCAAGAAGAGGAGCTCCTATTCCTACTACTTCCACCCAAAAGGTAAGCTCTGCTAGTCCTTATCCCTCTACTTCTGCTTCTGGGAATTCTTATCCAACAAATGATAAAGCTGATAGATCAAAAGCTCCTCCTACTCCTAGTAGTGATTCCCCATCGACATCTGGATATTTTGACATTATAGACCATCTTAAAAAGACCAAGATTCAGATTTCTGAGGTAGAGTTCTATCAAACTCATCCTAAACCCTTTGCCAAAATGGTTAACTTTGTAAATTATAAATCTAAAACCCAAGCCCATTATTCTAAAGGAATTTTTCCCACTCCCTCTTCCTCACCTCAATCAAGCCTTTTGGCTACAGTCACTTCCCCTAATGAGAAAATTGAACCATTTTATGTGACCCTTCTAATAGTTGGCCACAAACTCAGTAACTGTGTCATAGATTCAGGAGCATCAAATAATGTAATGTCTGCAAAAGTGGCTCATGCTTTGGGTCTAACCCTAACCCACACTTATGGCTCTTTCTATTCCATGGAGAGTAAGAAAGTACCTTTGGTTGGCAGAATTAAAGATGCACAAGTAGCTTTTGCTGCTTTACCAGAGAAGAGGGTCTTAGCCACCATTTTGGTAGCTGATATTCCTCCTTTGTATGGGATGTTGCTTAGTAGAAATTTCTGTAAGGAGGTAGGAGGGGAAATTCAAATGGACTGGTCGCATGCTTTGATCCTAGTCAATGGAAAGATGAAGAAGTTGCTGCCTGAGAAATAAGTAGAGTATATTGTGCAAAAGACAGATGATCCTAAAGCACATATACTATGTGCAGATATATGGCATGGTAACTACATGATCATGTCACAAGATGAGGCAAGACTTCCAAAGGGAGTGATTCATGATCCTAATGATGTGTGGACTTTAAATTTTGATGGAAGCTACTCTTCAGCTAGTTATGGAGCTGGTGTAGTGCTCATTTCTCCTAGAGATAAGGTTCATCCTTTATCCTTCAAGTTTTAGTTTGAAAATACCAAAAATACTGCTAAGTATGAGGGCCTCATTCTTGGGTTGAGCATGGCGAAGGAAATGGGAGTGAAGAACCTTATTGCTCGTGGAGATGCATAACTAATTGTAAAACAAGTTAGAGACATGTATCAGGTAAAGAACAAAAGGTTGAAGCACTATAGGAATCTGCTCTAGGATTCCATTGAATTCCTTGATGCTTTTTCCATTGAAGTTGTGCCAAGGGAAAGGAACACTAGGGATGACTCTCTAGCTATTTTGGGGTCCTTATTGATTCCTCATCCTGATTTCCCTCAAGAGAAATTCACCATTGAGATGATCCATAGACTCAGTGTGCCTGACAATGTAAATAATTGGCAAGTTTTCAATGATGACCAACATTTGCTTTCTTTCTTGGAGCTCAGAGAAAACTTTGATCATTTGTACTTTGAAGGAAGTGACAATCTTCCTAGAGAGTGTGTATCATCAAATGAAGAGGGTGTCAAAGAAGAGATGGATCAAGATGGATGCATCAAACTGAAAGGCAACAAAATTCCTAAAGGGCTGGTGAGTTTCGAGGATCTTTTTGATAAACATGATAGATATATGAAGTCTAAGGTTTCCCAAGGAGCCAGACAATCTGTTGAGAGTAATAAAGTGAATATTGGGAGTCTCTATGATGCCAAAATGGTCAACACTGGAAAATTCTGCACTAAAGAAGAGAAAAATAAGGTGGTGAATTTGTTGAAGAGGTATGTTGATGTTCTGGCTTACTCTTATGATGATCTTAAGGCTTTTCAGCCTAAATAAATGCAACACTTCATTCCCCTTAAGCCTGGGATCAAACCCTTCAAATAGAAGAAAAGGAAATATAATCCAAAGATAGCTGATACAATCTTTCAAGAAATCTAAAAGCTTTTGAAGGCTAAGATCATCTTCCCCATCCACCATTCAACTTGGATTGCTGATATAGTGCCCGTCAGGAAGAAGAATGACAAGATCCAGATTTGTGTGGACTTCAGAAATCTAAATCAGGTTTCTTTGAAGGACAAATACCCTCTCCCCATGATGGACCAAGTATTGCAAGCTGTCACAGGCTCGAAGATGTTGTCTATGTTAGATGGATTCTCAGGGTACAATCAATTAGAGGTGAATACTATAGATCAACATAAGACTGCCTAGCCTTGGGGCACCTTTTCATACAAGAGGATGCCATTTGGTCTCATCAATGCTGGTGCTACTTTCCAGAGGGCCATGGACTTGGATTTTGGCAGTTTGAAAGGGAAATGCATTGTTGTGTATTTGGATGACTTGACAGTGTTTTCTAAGATAAGAACATATCACTTCCATCACCTTGAAGCAATATTGCTGAAGTGTAGAGAGCATGGGATTTCTTTAAACCCCAAGAAGTTTGTGTTTTATATCACAGAAGGAAAGTTGTTGGGACACTTTGTTTCAAAGGAAGGGATCAATATTGATCCATAGAGATTTCAGGCCATCTAGCAAATTCCTCTTCCATCAAGTAAGAAAGGTGTTCATTCTTTCTTTGGTAAGATCAATTTCTTAAGAAGATTCATCCCTGATTTTGTAGAACTTACTATGAGCATTTCTCACATGATGCAAGTGAAGAAAACTTTTGGTTGGTCCTCTGAACAGAAGAAATCATTTGAGGACATTAAATAGGCTATTGTAAAGACTCCAACCTTGGCGGGTCTTGACTTTATCAAATATTTCATTATCTATTGTTATGCCACTAAAAATACCCTAGCCGCTGTGTTAGCTCAGAAGAATGCAGAAGATCATGAGCTCCCAATCGCATTCATGAGTTATGTCTTGAAAACTCATGAGCTGAAGTACACCATGATGGAGAAACATGATTTTGCAGTTGTTAAAGCTATCAATCAGTTTAGGTTTTACATCCTTAATTCTCATTCTGTGGTGCTGGTGCCTGATACAATAATCAAATCCATTCTTTCTTAACAAGAATTTGGAACCAAGAGAGGTAATTGGGTAGCAAAGGTGCAAGAGTATGATCTTGACATCAGACCAACAAAGCTGGTTCAGGGTAAGGGCCTGTGTGAACTCATTTCTGAGGGTGTTGCCAAGGAGTTGTCCAAAGATGGAGTTGATGCCCCTGTTGTTTTGTTCCTCAGCTTGACAGATGTATGGTATGCTGACATTTCTCATTTTTTGACCTATGGAGAGTGTACATCTCACTTGAGTGCCAAAGAGAAGAGAGCCATCAAACTGAGGTCTGCACAATATGTGTTATGGGAGAATGCTTTGTTCAAACGAGGCATAGATGGAAGGTTTTTGAAGTGTGTAGATAAGGAGCAACAAAAGAAGTTGTTCTGCTTTTCATGACCAGGCTTGTGGAGGTCATTTCTCCTCTGCTGTAACAACTCATAAAATACTTCGCACTAGTTATTATTGGCCCACTCTATTTAGAGATGCATCAAAATGGGTTGGAAAATGTGAAGCATGCCAAATGTTTGTTGGAAGACCTAAGTTGGCTGCTTTTCCTCTCAAGCCTATAGTGATTGAAGAGCTATTTCAACAACGGGGTTTAGATTTCATTGGAGCACTCAACCCATCTTCCAGTGTTGGGCATACCCATGTGTTGACTGCCATAGATTACTTCACCAAGTGGGTGGAAGCCATCCCAATCAAGAGCACTACTTCTGAGGTAGTTTGCAACTTTATTAAGGAAAACATATTGATAAGATTCGGGATCCCAAACAAAATTGTGACTAATAATGCTTCCAAGTTTTCTTCTACTGAGATGATGGAATTTTGCTATGGGTATGGGATCTCCCTTGCTCATTCTTTAGATTACTACCCCCAAGGGAATGGACAGGCAGAATCAACAAACAAGAACTTGGTGAACATAGTTAGAAAGCTTGTAAATGATTCTCAGAGGAATTGGCATAAGAAGATATATGATGCACTTTGGGATGATAGAATTACACCCAAGAGAGAAATTGTAATGTCTCCTTTCCAAGTGGTGTATAGTGTGGAAGCTCAACTGCCAATCACAGTGGAATTTTCAGCCTTGCATTTGATGAAAACAATTGAAGATTCAAGTTTTAGTAGCTCTTTAGATAAGAGAATTTTGTACCTCTAGAAGCTTGATGAAGACATGTTGCAAGTGGTTGACAGGATAACAGCTCATCAGTAGAAAGTGAAGGCTTTATTTGACAAGAAATCAGACCCATAGTTTTCCAAGTGGGAGACATTGTGCTGCTTTGGGACAAAAGACATGAGCCACGAGGAAGCCATGGTAAGTTTGATTCTCTTTGGCTTGGTCCTTTTAGAATCAAACATTTTGCTAGAGAGAACTCTTTTTATTGGATTACATGGATGGTTCTCCTCTCCCACTTCCTTATAGTGGGAAGTACCTAAAGTTGTTCAAGTCCTATGTGGCTAGGAAGTCCTTTTGTACATTGTGTACAATGTTTTGGTTTTGGCCGTTCTTTCATGTTTTGGTTTTGGGTCTTTCCCAGTTTTGGCTTGTTTCCTTTCCTGTTCCTTGTTGTGCGTTGCCTTGTATTGGTTTTTTCTTTTGACTCTATTTCCCAATAGATAAGGCACTGGTATACTTTTCTTGAGTTTTTCTGTGGTTCTTGATCTTGCCTCGTTCCTCTGTCAAGTCATCCCCAGAAAGAGCCAGTTGTTGTCGCCCTCAAAATTCCTCTCTATTGAAGTCAATTTTAGCAAATTTTGAGTCGGTACCTTAGAGTATTGGGTCCCGTCGAGCTTGGTATTGTTCACAATTTTTCATTCCATGGAGAAAAATTTAAAAGTCAGGCGTAACAGTGGAGTCCTTCCCCTTCTTTTTATTTTCTTCCCGCAGTCGGGAGTGATAGGTGTATCTTCCCTGTTATTTTTACCTCTGCATCTATGGGTAATACATGGATATCTCTGATTGGATGTGGTATGGCCAAGATTCAAGTAATAGCAGAAGCCTACATGCATCCAAATGGTGCAGCTCCAAGGGTAGGGACCTGGGACAGTCTTCAAATAAGCGCAAGCCCTCCACGTGTCCCATATCCAAAATGAAGACAAAACTAGTCTAAATCGGCTATGTATGGAAGGTTCAACAGACGGTGCCACGTGCCTCATCGGCGCTACTTTGAGAGTTGAAGCCAGGGGTAGTTCCCAAACTTGCACCAGTCCTCCACATGTCCCAGGTCCAAAAAGGGACAGAGCTAGTTATTTAAATTGACTAAGTATGAGAGGGTCAACGGAAACCTCCATGTGCCTCGATGGTGTGATTTCATAAGTGAACCCAAAAGGCCAATTTTTCCAATGAGCGCCAGCTCACCACGTGGTTAGAATCAATGCAGAGACAGAGTTGGCCATTGAAAAGTCTAGGACCAGCAGAAGAGGCCACGTGTTTTCTCAACACAATTTTAGAAGGTGTTTCCAAAATGGAAACTCAAATGAGTGCCATCTCTCCACGTGTCTGGGGTCAACATAAGTCAAGCACAAAACAAGCCCGAAAAGGCTAAGTATAAAGGATCCGACGGAGCTCCCCACGTGTCAGCCTAGCAGAGATTTAAAGGCAAAAAATGAAAAAGGCGTCAGTAGGCCCATTCCAATCAACTTCTTCCATGTGGATGACCCTAATTTAAAGTTATAAAAGCTGATCGAATGGCCCATATTTACCTAGTGAAATAATGTAACAGTCGTATATTTAAAAAACTTGATTCTTCCGCCATTAACGTTTCTTTGTGAATCAAGAATTTGAAAGGGCACGAATGGTTGGAATGAGTTGTAACTTTTTCTTTCCTTATCGAGTGATTTGTAACTATTTCTTGCGTGCTCGAGGAAGTTGTAATTGATTCTTGCCTGCTCGAGGAGGTTGTAACTGTCTCTTGCGAGCTATTTTAGAGGCTTTTCTAAGCCATTGCAGGGGTTAGAATTTTGATATCCCAGGACTTTAATTTCGAGTCTGAAGAAATAAATACAAGGGTTTTCCCCTTTTTCCTCTGTTTTCTCTTTCCTTCTTGTTCTGATCTGTGAATCGTTTAATCCTTGCATGCTTAGAAACTTTGTGTTCTAATTTATACAATCTCAAGAACTTTGAGTCTGTGGATTGTGCCTGTTATAAACATGAATGGTTCTACTTTATATTTTATTTGCTCAATACATATAAGGGTTTTCTCTGCCATCTCTTTTCCCTAAAAGTATTGTCTTCTTCTACCTCCCTCCTCTCTTCAAGTCTTCTGTCCTCATGTATTGATAACTTTTCAGGCATTAAACACATTTCGAGATATCGGGAAACCACCATTGAATGAAAGACTGTGTATTTGTATATAGGTTTTGCTCCTACTTTCAATAAGGGAACCTCTCCCATTAAAGAGGAGGGACTTTCTTATCCCCTAACAGTGGTTTCATTCCAAGTGCAAATCTGAAACCCAACAGGGCACATGTCTATTATTAGCATGTAGTCTATTTTTGAAAGGTCATAGGAGGTGAAGGGAAATTCCCCACCCATATAAATATGTATTGATTTTCATATTTTAGAGTACCAATTTTGTATCAGAGTTATGTTGTTGATTTATGGGCATGTGTGACTATGGTTACTATATTATGCATGTATGAAGCTTATGTGTTTTACAACAATTAATATAATGGATCTTTGTGGCTGGATATTGGTGTTTGACATTACTGAGCATGGAACTTGCATTGTAAAACTGATTATGGTCCTTGCTTGATTATTCTTACACATGGTTAAGAACTATATTTAGTTTATACAATGTTATATACTTAATTGTTTGTTATGGATCTGGAGTATTGGTACAATCACGCTAACTTCTTGAACAAGCTGACATAAAAGAGGAATCTAGTACCCTTGCGTGCTTTAGGTAATCACTCAGTTTAGGATGAGTGATGTGCCAGCATGCCTTGGGCTATTGGTGGTAAAATCTAGGCTACAAATAAGTTGATAAAATATGAAATTCTAAGTGCAAGAGAGAGGGATGAACTTAGCTCATTTGTACTTTCTTTAGGACTGATGCAGACTGGGAAAATTTCTAAACAGGAAGTGAACTGTGTCATTATAAGCCTCTCTAAAATTTGGAGGTCACTGATAAGACTGGGTTAGGGGTTCCTAGGTGCATGAGTCTACTACTGGGCACCCGTAAGTGTAAAAATGGTCAGAAACTAATTTTTATGGTATTGTAAAAATGTTACTTTTGGTTTCTTGTATGTCGTACCTTGATCATTAAGTGTACCTCTAACCTCCAAAATAGATGTTCACCTGCAAAACCCACAAATCCACATCAAATATAAAAAATAAATATGCAATATGGGGAGTTAGACTGACCCCGACGGTCACCCAATAGAGTGAACTTATGACCAAGCATTGCACTACATATTAGACTCCATGTAGTTCTTGTGAGTGTTTGTAGAAATTTTGCCCTGGGATGCACTTGTGCAAGATGCGCTAGATAGTGGGCTATAATTTGCTAAAAGATGTAAAAATGCTTATGGAATAGAATAGACTTCCCCTTCTTATGGAGTGTATACAAATAATGCCTTGTCCTTTGTCCCTTGAATGGATTCTAGATGGATGCCTTTGAGTGCTCTTGATGCCTTTTGATGAAAGCTTATGTGATAGTAAGTATGCTTAGAGATTGGTACTTTATTTTGAACACATATCTATGTATTTATATGATTCATTTGGTTGAATTTCTTAATTGACAATTGTAAGGTCGACCCATGAGAAAATAAGATACCCAAAAGATGAAAGAGGCCCTAAAAGAGCGAGTAAGGTGGAAAGATGTCAGGGGTGCCAAAAGGGGATGACGAAGCTTGGGCACTCGTGTCTGAAGTCATAAAAGATAAACAAGTAAAGTTATGACTGGGCTGTAGGTTTTGTAATATCAAAGAGAAACATAAAAGACACAAAAAAGAGGTCAAAGATAGGCTATCAACTACTAGTTTTCTTTCTTAGGAATCATATGAATGTTAGTATGTGTTTAGGACCTATAGGGCGTATGCACAAATATGGGGGGCCAAAAAGCGGACACAAATCCATTTTTTGGAGATTTTTCCCATAATGCGCTTGCGTTATGGCTTGGTCGCACTATAATGCGAAAAGGGAAAATCTAGGTTGTGTTATGGCTCAGGTTTACCAAGTCAAAACACGCTCGCATTTTGATTTTCTATGTGTTTTTCCATGTTATCCCTCCCAAATAGACATATTCCGCATTGGAAATAAGAATGCGAGCGCGTTATAACGAGAGCACGTTATAACACTAATGCATTATAACGTGCTCGTGTTTCATCTTGTTGGGGTTTGGAATACCCAATCCAAAGGCTTGGATTTCCAAACCAGAGGTTTGGATCGTGTATTGCATGATTAAAACCGCGTTTGACATAAAAACATCAAAATTTCACATGTGCACCTGAATATCTCGTGCATTAAAACATAATATTCAAAAATAAATTATACTACGATGTCAAGCTCATTTTTACCTTGATGACGATATAATTATTTCTAAAATCTGATTAGTTTAAGGCTTTCATCCATAATTTCTTTTACTAGTGCCTTGTTTTCTTGAAAAAACCTATGCATAAGTTTTGGTGCACAATTTATGATTTTTTCATCCAAATTGAAAAAATGTGGTTTTTTCTAAACTCCATTCTACACGCACTAGAAAAAGCTAAAAAATGATTTTTTTTCTCAAAGTTATGGGGGTGCACACACAAATATTTCATTTTCGGGATATGTGCACTTTGAAAATTAATAAAAAAAAGTATATTCATCAAAAATTTATGAAACTTTAGTGGGACCTCGTATATGGTCTTAGCTAACTTTATACCAAAGGGATTTGAAAACAAAATTATACAACTCAAAAAATGGAGGGGCGCACACACAATAGGTTCTTATCTTTTTTACACAAAAATAGACATACTTTGTGTGTGAACAACATTTGAGCCTCTTAATCTCAACCATTTAAAAAAAATTAGTAGTTTGGAAACTAGATTCCGAGATCTATGGTACTTATTCTTATCACTTTGTCAAAATTTGAGCATAGGCATGCCAAATTATTTGATGAATTTTATGTTTCACTAATTTCAAGAAAAAGGTGTCCCTTTTTTACCCTCTTTTGGGCCCCCATCTTTGTGCACTTTCCCTATAAATGTACCCAAGTGCCTGGATTTTTTTCAAAATTTGTCCCACTTTATATTGTGGAGTGAATACTCGATAACATAAAGTAGATAAGAGATGTGTACTTGATAACCATTTAGAGCGTGCACTAAAATGCGTGCTAAGTGGAAAAGTGAAGCGTGGACACTAAGAAGAGAAGTGACCCTAGGGGTGAAATATATGTGTTGTACCATGTTATACATATTTTTTTGCTTATTGTTGTTACTTCTTGTCAGGACGGACCTACAAAAAGAAGATAAATAATGTAGTCAAAGTCCTATATATGATAAATCAGAGAAAAAATTATACATGTAAAAGATGTAAAAGGAAAGTGTGCACCTGATGTAAAAGAGTGTAAAGGGATAGAAAAGTGTCCTATAATGCTATGAAGAGTGAGTTTTTTGGGCGATCTCATGCCAAGAGTGAGTTGTTTTGGTGATCTCATGCCAAGAGTGAGTTTTTTGGGTGATCTCATGCCAAGTGCGAGTTTTTTGGGTGATCTCATGTCAAATGAGAGTTTTTTGGATGATCTCATGCCAAAGAGCAAGTATTGGGGAGAGAGGTCTAGTGTTACTCTCCTTCCATGAATCTACCTGATAAACACCACTGCAGATGGTGTGTCCCTATTTTTTTCATGTTGTCCTTGATTTATTCTGAATGTATTGTTTGTTACGATTGAAAATAGAGATAGAATGTATTCTACTTGCTGAGGACTATACATGTATTGTGAAAGTTACTCTGTAAACTGATGTGAACTATGCTGATATGAGAAATTGATTATATCTTTTCCCAGGACATTATCACCGAGGAGAGGTCAGGAGTGCCCTAGCACTAGTGTATGTATCTTGGCGCTGATGTATGTGTTGTGTCGATGACCCAAGTCAGATTCTGGGTCATTCTATAACTGTGTTCCTATTCTAATTATCTTCTATACTGTACTATGTTATAACTTTGAGCTGCTTTATGGGGTGATTTGTTCACCCAATGTATGAACCCCTCGTTTGGGGTGCATGAAAAAAATGTAGAAGTATGTATCCCAAAGAGAGGACTTGATGTTGAATTGATGTTGATACCTTCAGGGGGTAGGGAATGTGCATGGTAGAAACCAAGGAACATGCCAAAAAAGTGGCTAGATAGATGTGTTACTAGAAAACATAACAAGCATACAATAGAAAAAATGTAATAAGTAATCATGCATAGAAGATAGACCATGAAAATCGAGTTTCAAACATGGGACATCACTCACAATGTCACAAGACAATCAAGGCCGAAGTGGCCAAAATAATACAAACATTGATCAGACAAGACATATGACATATCCCACAAATAATGGCGTACAATATCAAACAATATCAAGCAAAATGTAATAGACAATCATGGTGTCATATAGTTCTTGAAAAGAAAATTTTGCACATGAAGCACCCGTTAGCATATTAGAAAGATAAAGAGTATTTCAAAGCATGTATATACCAATGGAAATGATTTTATAGATAGTAAAGGTAGTAAATAATGAAATAATAACACTTGTGATGTGTACTAAATGTAGTAATGGTAGATTCCCCTAGGAGCCTTGGTTGGACTGGAAAAGGGTACAATGGCAAGCATCATTGTAGTGTGTAAGAACATGGAGCAAGTATGCATTCAAAGTTAAAGAACAAGTGAACACACATGTGTATATAGAAAATATATTGACATCCTAAGTATCCGTCTAGCATGGGAAATAAGGTGTACATGTAAGAATGAGAAATCAATAGAAAATGTGACCAAGATATGTAATATGTTGTGTATAAATGTAATGTAATGGTATGCAATGTGAATTTCATAGGGGCACCGTGCCCCCTAGAAAATGTGGTTAAGTATGCTATGATGTTCATTTATAAAAGACCCCTCAACAATCACTAACGAACCATAGAACAAGAGTGCGTCATCAGGAAATGGTTGGACAATGTGCGTTATAGAGATATGTCATGAAGCATAGATCGTAGAAGATGAATGTGGTGAGGTTTGTTTCATATTTAGACCCTCAGAAATCGAGTATGAACCATGGAACTAGAATCCATCATAGGGTAATTAATTTGAAAATGTATGCTAAAAAGGTAGAGCATGAAACATAGAGTTTGAAGTGTGAATGATGTGAGGTTCATTTCAGATTTAGACCCTCAATAGTCGAGTATGAACTGTGGAACTAGAGGGCATCATAGGCTATTGCCATTACAAAATGTGTATCAAGTTGTGTAATCTTTCTTAGAAACCTGACTCATGAAGCAAAAAGTATAGGAGTAGAAATGATAGACATCTGATGATGCTAGGAGGGGGGAGGATAATCATGATTCCCCCAAGTGTATGATGTGTATAAGAATCAAGTAAAATCATCTAGGGTTAGGATCAAATCCATATGGGTCTGAAACTTGAGTAATAGTCTGGGGTTGATCATATAAAGAGCCATTAATGTGAAATTTACATGCCCATTGCATATTATTTATCAGTGAAATGTAGATGCAGACAATTGTGTACATACAAACATGTGAGATTTTGAGTATAACCAAGAAATGAATCATTACAAATAGAAACACGACCGAAGGGCATGGGAAATGTGATACTAGTGTGACTAGGATCTAAAGTGCCACCAATGTAGTCAAGCCAAGACTACCCAAGCGTGAGTGGAAAATAATGATAAGTGTGTGCAAGAAAGACTGATAAATAAAAGACGTGGATGCCATAAGTAGTAGTGATTGATGCACTAGTTTTAACAAAAACTTAAAACGGTCATAATTTTTTATTCAGGTTTCCGTTTGAGCCCATTTTTTTGTTTAAAACCACTTGTTTCGGTGAGATGAACACACCAGTCAACCCACCCTACAAGTTGGAGCCATTTTAGACAAATTTTCAGCCCCAAAATCCATCATCTGGGGGCTGAAAATAAGGATTTAAGTTTCAATCCATTTTTTTTCCTATTTTGGGCATTAGTTAATTTTAGTCTCTTGCATGCATAGTAGGTTAGAAATTTGTAAATTCCTATAATTTAGACATGTAGAAAATATGAGGAAATTTTTGTGCCCATGCAAATAAGCATGCTAACTTACTAAGAATAACATGTTCTAGTAAACTGCTAAAAATAGTAAATTTCGCCACCTAGAGTAGATTTAATTGAAGTTAGTAAGAGTTTGCATGGAAACTTGAGTTGGGGGTTGTTTTCTTATTTATGACGCATTTTATTTCATTATTTAATAACGCACAAGATAATTTATTTTCTTTGATTTCAAGGTATTTGCAATGTTCTGAGTGTGTGTTTAAAGTTTGGCTACATTATGTGGTATCAGAGAAATTTTGAGTCTTGGTGGAGAATAAAAAATGGTAGGAAGAGGAAGAGGAAGAGGAGGTGTTATTTCCTAAATGAATAGAAACATGCAAGATATGTAGAGGCAAGTTGTTGAGTTTACTACAATTATAGGCCAGAGAGAAAATCAAGGTGGAGATGAAACTGATGAAGAAGAAGTTTGTGAAGAGGAGGAAACACAAGGACCACCCTTAGCTTTTGAAAAAAGGATGCTTCGAGAATTAGAAGGAAATAATGATGGGATAAGAGTTGATGTTTCAGAATATGGAGGTAGCCTAAAACAAGAGGAGATGATAGACTAGTTGAATAACATGCGAATTTATTTGGAGTGGAAGGCTATATTAAAGGAAAAGAAGGTAAAATTTGCATGCACACAAAATTAAAAGGACGTGATATGTTATGGTGAGATAACCTACAAAAAGAGTGGTCAAGAAAGGGGAAAGAAAGGATTAGGAGTTGGAGTAAGATGGAGAATAAAATAAAAGACAAATTTCTCCATGTGGATTATGCACAAATCCTGTACATGAGGTTTCAAAATCTTAGACAGAACTTACAAACCATAAAAGAATACACAGATGAGTTTTACAAGTTGTCCATTTGTGTAGAGCATGAAGAAACTAAGGAACAAATGGATGTAAGGTATGTAAATGGATTAAAATTTTCTATTCAAGATGAGCTAAGCATGCACATGATCAAGATCATGGAGGATGCCTATCAACTAGATTTAAAGGACTAAGAAAAATAGAAGCAAAAAAGTTTTAGGAGATCACCTGGTATGAATAGGAGGGAATCATCCTCCTTTCAGGGATGAGATGGTTTCAGTAGAGGTAGATGAGAACAACCTCGTGGAGTGGAAATGGAAGAAGATATAAGAAAATATCTCCCAAATCAACAAAGAGGTAGAGAATTTCCTTGGGGCAGAGGATATGCTGGCGGTAGAGGATGGGAGGCTCCACAAAGACTATTTGTTTGCTACAGATGTTGTGAAGAGGGGAATAGTGAATTTGAATGCCCACATTATCATACACATGACAAGAGGCAAGAATATCATCCAAGATTAAATATTGCTGAAGATGAACAAGAAAAAGAAGAAGAAAACCTAGAAATCCCACCAAATGTGGGAGAATATTTGATGATCAAAAGGAATATGATTTCTCCAAGAAAGGAGGTCAAGGGGGATGCATGGCTATGTACAAATATTTTCAGAACAAGATGCACTTTAGGAGGAAATGTATGTAATGTTATTATTCATGGTGGTAGTTGTGAGAATATGGTTTCAAATGAGATGTTGAGAAACTAGGTCTATATTGTGAGAGGAATCCTAATCCTTACCGTATTGCATGGTTTAAGAAGGGTAATGAATTTACTATTGATAAGAGATGTTTAATATATTTATATATTGGTAAATTTTATAAGAATGAGATTTTTGTGATGTTATTCCTATGGAGGCATGTCATATTTTGCTAGACAGACCATGGCAATTTGATAGAAAAGTAATTCATGATGGGGGAAAGAATACTTATACTTTTGGAAGGATGGCACCATGGACTTGTTGACCCATGTTGACCTTCCTGTTGACCAAACTTTAACTGGACCCATCTTGAGCTTAGAGTGTCTATTTTCCACGTTCTTATGGTCATCGGAAAGATCTCTGAAGGATCTAATGCTCTATCATGATTTAGGGAATTTTAGGGAAAATTTGACAGTGAAATTGATCCCCTGATCACTCCTCCCCACTGAGAAGGCTTTTTGTCCTCAAAAAGTTGTTTATCAACCCACAAATCATGATATCTCTTCCTGCATTACACAAAACACATACAAGAACCTGAAATAACATTATATGTTAATAAAATGCAAATAGTTGGTTAACTAATCACATAACTGATAAGATAATAACACCCAATTAAGCTAGTGGTCAACTGAAATGTTGCAACCCGATCAACTCTGCACACAACTGTCAACTGTCAAACCCACTGTAATTCCATAAAAAATAGTTGACTAGATAATAACACCCATTATATTAAGGAAAGATAGTGTTCAACTATCACTTTTTGATACATCTGATTACAAAAATTATAATTTCATTAACACATATCAGTATACCAGATATCTAAACTACCCACAATTAGGCTAGTGCCCACTGTCCATCTGAAACTATAACAAATGCAAATATTCACTCTACAAAGTAAATTAGACTATTAACACCCAGAAATAGCTATAGTCAATAAACTGAATCCATGTGAATCTGCCAATTCTATCCATACACTAAACTGTAAAAGGATAGATAACAAACTATGTGCTTACCCAAACCGGTGAACTTCCATAATATGTAAAATGATCACCTGGTGCCACTTTGCAAACCAGTTTGTTAGTGTAATAAATTTACACCCTAATTGCAACCACATCTGATAGTTGCTAAAATCAAATTTTTCCAATAATGAGGGTCTTAAAAATTAGTGCAAATAACACACATGGATACAAAAAGTTTGTCAATTTATTACAATATCAAACAAGTGCCCGAATGGGTCTTATAAGCATCCATAAATTTGCACAAATGACAACATTATAAATCTGTAAGTTTCAAAATTAGACATTCTGATGATTCCCATATCCCTACATACAGATGTCATCAATGTAATTTCCAACCAAAAATTTGAGAAGACAATATGAGTATGATGAACCTATCACTCAAATCTTCCCTACGGCTGTTACCATAAAATATTCAAAGTTGAATATTAACATAGGAATAAATCCTTTCATCAAACATTAAGAATCCCTAAAATATAGCTTTGAAAATGTTTGCATACTATCAACAGTTACTGTGATGCAAACATAAAATTGAGGAATGTTTTACCCATATAATTACTTGGATTTTTCCTTTTAGGTGGTTTTTCCTCAGTACCAAAATGAGCATCTACATGAGTTAGATCATCTGTTGGTTTGACATTATTTTCATTTTTAAAAACTTTCCAATGTTGCATTGAAGGAAAATACCAGCACATCTTAACATCATGACCATTACTTTTACAATGGGAACAAAATTTATTTTCCTTGTTTGTAGGAGTCTTACCCATTTTTCCATCTACTGAGCTCTGTCTAAGAGAATGATTCCTCTGTTTAGGAGAGGTAACTTTTTTTCCATTTCTCTCCTTACCAGAGTGAGATTGGTCTTTAGCACCTGCCTTATCATTCACAAAAGGCATTAACTTCTTTATCATATTTTTCCTCTTCCAACAATATGTGCAAAATTATTAGTACCTTCACAAAATGTGCAAGGAAAATCATATTTTTTCCTACCAAAGCTATATTGTTCAAACTGAAAGAGTGTTTTAGAATCTTTAGGATTCAATTTCCCCTTAGTGTTATTTTTAGTGTAAGTGGGAGGAGGTGGAATTTCATTACCTCGTTTACATGTTTTCTTACACCTTTCATTATTCCTCTTGATGGAGGAATCCTGCAAATCTAGTGGCATAGAATCTTTGTTGTTGGAAGCTTGTCTTCCTTTGGCTACTTTGGAATTCTCTCCAATTTCCATTTTCCCACTAGAATAACCCAAACCTACAAACTGAGGTTGTTCCTCTACCTGTATTGGGTTAGCATCACCTTGACCATTTTTACCAAGGCCTCTTCTGTTAAATCCCATTTTACACATTAGCTTAGAACCAATTCCCTTAGTATGTTTTTTAAATTCACCCAAAGGAATGTATGAAACTAAATGAGATGAAGAATGAAAATGTGAACAACTTATAGTGCATTCTATCATAGTACCTGCATTTGTTTTGGAAGACATTTCTTTCTTTTTTTCACCTTGTTGCAACTTTACTAAGAGGGCATCCTTGGTCTATATTTCTTCCTGTAACTCTTTAACATAAACCATAAACTTCTTTCTCTATGCAAGCATCTCATTGACATATTCCTCTTTCTTGGTTGTAGAGGATTTTGGCTCGGATTTTAACTGCACTATTTCCTCTTCTAAGGAATAAAAATTAGCTCTCATGAAAGATTTTTTTGCCTGGAGTCGGCAGTTAATGGATTCAAGCTCGTCATGCTTCTCTTTCTTGGATAGCTTTCCCATGTTTTCCCTATTCCTACAAACACAAATTTAATTCCACACAAATGCAATGCACAAAAGAAGTAAGCCCCAAAATGTCTACAAATTCTGAAAACTGAAACCAATATGAAAACTGAAATAAAAAGTTTCCACAAACAATCAAAAGCTATTACGGCTATCTAACTGCTCTAATACCAGTGATCCCAAAATTAAAAATTCCACTTGAACCAACTTAAAAATTATTTGTGTGCATCTAATTTTCAAAATATGGATTTAATTAAGTCTTTTAAAATCCATTAAATGTCTCATTTTAAGGTGGAATTCTTGAGATTAAACTAATTTGTCTTCAACCATTTGTATTTTGAAATGAGAATGGATAACTTTTAAAAATTGAACTTATTTAAAAGGAAATTGAAGTAAATATAATATTTGATTTTGCAATAACAGAGAGCTAAAACATTAATATCAGAGAAGACATGAACAACAATATGTTTACGGGGTTTGAAAAACTTGGCCTACATCCTTGGGAAATTATATGATTGTTCCATTAATTAAATAGTTTTAAAAACACGTGATCAATGAAATTAAAAGAAATATGTAAAATTAAAACTTCATAGCAGTTCTTCCAGTTCATTCTTTGTCTCTCACAAGCTTCCAAAACTCACAAAAATCCCATAAATTGCAAGTTATATGCTTGCTACCTTTGCACAGTCTACACAGTTGATTTCCTGTCCTTGTTCAAATACCAGCTAGCCCTTTTATTAGCTCGATGGGCCTCTTTGGTAGAACAACGAGGAATTAGTTTTGGAACCAATTGGTTATGGGGTTGAATCCCCCTCCATCTCCCTCGATGACCCGTTTGCAAGGTTTGGGATATATCCCAAATCCAAAACGGGAGAAGCAGTTGACAGGTTTAAATATAGGTGTTTTATGCCAATCTACTCGTGGCAATAGCCACACTTGACATTTTTCCCTCCATTTTAATTATGATCAGCTTGCTTTGAGCTCGCCACGTATGATGTGGCATGTGCATTTTTGAATGGTGAACCACCCTCTGAGATGTGGTGATAAGGTAGTTTGGTTAGCTTTGGTTTGGTTGAATTACCACCGAATCTTTTATACAGACTATTGAGATGTGCCTTCCATTGGTTCACTGTGAGGTTTAAATGGGGCTTGTAAACCTATTTGAGGTGGTCGCATTGGCTAAGAACTGAGGTTATATTGGTTATCTTGTTGTATGGATAAGGAAATCCGCCAAGGTAATGTTAATTGTCCACGTTCAATGGGATCTTGCCAATTCTTATAGGCTGTTGTGATAAATATGAAAGTTGATCTCCATGTTATAAGGGGTAATCCTAAACTGTTGGGGATAGTCTCGAGCATTTCCAAACATAGAAAATGACATGGAAGTTAATATGCCAAATAATTACAAAGGTAACCAAATGAAATTCAACCCAAGTAATATAATGTGACATTCGAATAATGAAATATGGCAAAGTGGTGGCAGGCCACGTGGTGGCTTGAGGACCCAACACGTTGGGGATGATATAATCATCCTCACGGTGGTAGGGTCCCCCTCTGATACAAAAGTGGGCCCCACCAGCTACAGACTCCCTAGCCTGACCTTTTACCATACGACCGTCGAAGACCAGAGGTGCCCAAACATAATTTTTCACCTTTTTCCACTTGTCCATTGTTGACTGAGCCAATTGGCCAATTGTGCACATGTATACATCACCATGGACTTGTTGACCCACATTGACGGTTGATCAAACTTTTGACCCATCTTGATAGAGTGTTGCTTTCCACGTTCTTATAATAGAAATTATCTGAAGGATCTACTACACTGTCACGGTTTAGGGAAGTTTAGGGAACATTTAACGCTGAAATTGATCCCCTGATCACTGCGGGAGAACAATGGTAAGTTTATTGTGGTTTATTTTTATGATATCTTGATTTCCAGTCAAACTAAGGAACAACATTTGAGGCATATGAGGGTGATATTTGAAGTGTTAAGGAAACAAAATCTCTATGAAAATATTAAGAAGTGCACATTTATGCAAGAGAGTTTGGTATCTTTGCGTTTTATTATTTTAGTAGATGGGGTAAAGATGGACTATAAAAGATAAGGACAATTATTGAATGGCCTACTCCACGGAGTATAATAGAGGTAAGAATATTTAATGGTTTAACGACATTTTATAGAAATTTTATAAAAACATTTAGCAGTATTGTAGCACCTATAACAAATCACACAAAAGGAAGGGAGTTTTTGTGGACAAAGGCAACTGAGGATAACTTTAAGTTCTTGAAGAAGAAGGTGACAGAAGCACCTATTTTGGCACTACCATATTTTTATAAAGTGTTTGAGGTTGATTGTGACACCTCACATGTGGGTATCAATGTTATCCTAAGTCAAGACGGGAAGCCAATAGCTTTCTTTAATGAGAAATTAAATGAGTTAAGAAATAAATACTCTACTTATGATGTGGAATTTTATGCAATTGTACAAGCATTGAGGCATTACTTAGTGCCTAAGGAGTTTTTGTTATTTACAGACCACATAGCGCTGAAGTATGTGAATACACAAAAGAATTTGAATAGTAGGCATGGAAATAGGTTATCATTTTCACAGGGTTGTACCTTTTCTATAAAGAATAAATTAGTAAAATAGAACCAAGTTAAGGATGCATTAAGTAGTCGTGTGACTCTATTTACAACTATGTAGAATGAGGTGATTTTTTTTGAAGCAATAAAGGATTTCTATTCCTCTTAATTTTATTTCAAGGATATTGTTGAAAGGGTAATTAGTCCATTGTCAGGTGATGTAGGTAATTTCTAGGATGAGTACCTTTTGCAGGATGGCTATCTATTTAAGACACGAAAAATTTGTATTCCACTTGGGTCTATGAGAGACAATATAGTGAAAGAGCTGCATAGTGGAGGATTTGGCACTTTGGTAAGGATAAGACTATATCTTTGGTAGAAGAGAAATACTATTGGCCAAAGATGAAAAGAGATGTGGTAATATATGTGGAGAGGTGTAGAATTTTCCAAGTATCGAGAGGACATGCATAGAATACAGGGTTGTATATGCCATTTCCTGTTCCCAAAGGACCATGGACAGATTTGAGTATGGATTTTGTTTTGTGATTACCAAACAAAAAAGGAGGTAATGAATCAATTTTTGTGGTTGTTGATAAGTTTTATAAGATGGTTCATTTTATTTCCTATAATAACACTAGTGATGCAACAAGAGTAATAGATTTGATTTTCAGAGAAGTTGTTTGGTTGCATGGTGTTACAAAAACCATTACTTCAGATAGGGATAAAGGTTCTTATGTCATTTTTGGAGGAATTTATGGAAGAAGTTGGGAACTAAAATATAGTTCAGTAGTGCCTATCATCCTTAGACTGATGGGAAAATAGAGGTGGTAAATAGGAGTTTGGGAAACCTATTAAGGTGCATAGTTGGGGAAAAACCAAAACAATGGGACTTAACATTACCACTAGCTGAGTTTTCTTAAATAGCTTAGTAAATAGATCCAAAGGAAAGTCTCCATTTTATATTGTGTACTGGAGTAATCCAAAAGGGGTGTTAGATTCGGTGCAGCTACCAATTGATGAAAATTCAGTGATGATGTAGAAGCATTTCCAGAACATATACAACAATTGCAGGAAGAAGTGTGGAAGAAGCTGCATAATAGTAATGATAAGTATAAGGAAATAGCAGATGTCCATAGAAGGAGAATGGTGTTTATAGTGGGTGAATTTTTTTATGGTATACCTTCAGAAAGAAATGTTTCCAAAAGGAACCTACAACAATCTAAAGTACAAGAAGATTGGTCCATGCAATATTGTGAAAAAGATAAATGATAATGCATATGAGGTAGAATTTCCAGGAAATTTTGATATTTCTCCAGTATTTAATGTTTCAGATTTATATTATTTTCATGGAGATAGTGAAGAAGGGGATGTTATTGAAGAAGTAGTATATTGGAGGCAGCAAGTTCTAGTGAAAAAGAAAGAAGTAGTAGATTAGATTTTAGACAAGAAAATGTGCACACGCAACATGGACAATACAGTAAATATTTGGCACATTATAAAAGATTGGAACAAGAGGACAACACATGGGTCAAAAAGTGGGAGATTAAGAAGTTGGATAAAGATACATGGCAGAAATTTGAAGAAGACAACTTGCATGAGATGCGTTTTTTTTCAAATAGGGGAGAATGATGCAGTAGTTTTAGCAAAAACTTAAAATGGTCATAACTTTTGATTCGAGTGTTCCCTTAAGCCCATGTTTGTAAACCACTTGTTTTGACGAGACAAACACACCAGTTAGCCTACCTTTCTAGTTAGAGCCATTTTTGAGAAAAAATTGGGCCTGAAATCCACCATCTGGGGGCCAAAAATTAGGATTTAAGTTTCAATTTGGTTTTTTCCTATTTTTGGGAATTAGTTATTTTTAGTATCTTGCATGCATAATAGGTTAGAAAGTTGGAAATTCCTCTAATTTAGGCATGTAAAAAATAAGTGACAATTTATGTGCCCATACGAATAAGCATGCAAACTTACTAAAAATAGCAAGTTCTAGTAAACTGCTAAAAATAGTAAACTTTTCCACCTAAACTAAATTTAATTGAAGTTAGTTATAATCTGCATGCAACTCGAGTTGGGGGTTGTTTTATTATTTATGACATGTTGTATTTCATTATTCAATAATGAAGAGGAGAATTTATTTTCTTTGAGTTCAAGGTATTTGCAGTGTACTAAGTGTGTGTTTAAAGTTTGGCTACATTAGTGGGTAAGTGCACCAAGTTGGGGGGCCAAAAAGTGCACAAAAACCTGAAAAAATGAATGAAACACGATAACGTGTTATATTTTCCTAGGCTCAGGAATTCATGAACCTAAAACACGTATGTGTTTCTATGAACACAAAACACGTACGCGTTTTGTTCTATATGAAGTTTGTAGGGGCTGGAAGGAGCCATATTTAGTAAAATAAATGTTAAGTATAAGAAATAATAAAAGTATAAGATTTTAGGGTCACTTTGCACCTGATGGAAGTGGTCTCATAGTTTTGATAATGATAATCTAGAAGATAATTTTTCAAAATCTAATATGGTCATTACTTACTCATTTTAAGAATTTCAACAATGACCTAAAACTTTCAATCCATATATATTGTAGTCGGTCTTTGTTTTGTGAAAACATATATTCATTTTGTAGGTTTTTTGACCTTCTGGATTGGATTTTGGCCCTACCACTTCTTGAATTGGTACTAATTTTTAAATTTGGTCCATAATTCACTTTAGTGACCACGAATCGGCTCTATGATGCTTGTCTACTTCTTACTAAAATGAGATCCTTACTAAAATGATGTTTAGGGTTTAGGGTTTAGTGTTTAGAATTTAAGGTTTACGGTTTAAGGTTTAGGTTTTAGGGTTTAGGGTTTAAGTATTAGGTTTTAGGGCTCAATATTTAGGGTTTGGGTTTTAGGGCTCAATATTTAGGGTTCATGGAATAGGGTTTAGGACTTAGGGTTTAGGGTTTAGGGTTTAGGGCTAAGGGTTTAGGGTTTAGGATTTAGTGTTTAGGGTTTAGGGTTTATGTTTTTTGGCTCACGGTTTGGGGTTTATGGTTTAGGGTTTAGGGTTCAGAGCTCATGGTTCAGGGTTTAGGGTTTATGGTTTAGGGCTCAGGGTTTAGGGTTTAGGGTTTAGGGATCAAGGGTTAAGGGTTAGGGTTTAGGGGTTAGGGTTTAGGGTTTTAGGCTCAAGCATTCAGGGTTTAGTGTTTAGGGTTTAGGATTTAGGGTTTAGTGTTTAGAATTTAGGGTTTAGGTTTCATAATTTAGGGTTTAGGGTTTAGTGTTTGGAATTTAAGGTTTATGGTTTAGGGTTTAGGGCTTAGTATTTAGGGTTTAGGGTTTTTAGGGTTTAGGGTTTAGGGTTTTAGGGTTTAGGGTTGAGGGTTTAGGGTTTCAGGGTTCAAGGTATAGGGCTAAGGGTTTAGGGTTTAGGGTTTAGGTTTTTTGGCTCAGGGTTCGGGGTTTAGGGCTTAGGGTTTAGGGTTCAGAGCTCACTTCAGGGTTTAGGGTTTAGGGCTCAGGGTTAAGGGTTTAGGTGTTAGGGTTTAGGGTTAAGGGTTTAGGTCTCAAGGTTTAGGGTTTAGTGTTTATGGTTTAGGGTTTAGGGTTTCATGGGGTTTCATAGTTTAGGGTTTTACTATTTAGAATTTAAGGCACAAAGGTTTAATAGATTTTAGGGATCAATATTTAAGGTTTGGGTATTAGGGTTTAGGGTTTAGGGCTCAAGGTTTAGGGTTTAGGGTTTACGGTTTATGGCTTGGGGCTCAGGGCTCAGGGTAAAGAAATATTACCCAATACAACTATCTTCTTTTTACCATCGCATGGGAAATATTTTACTCATTGTAATGTTTTGTGTCTTACCCATTATTATTAGTAATTGACAAAGAGTATTCAATTGAAAAGGGTTAATTGACTTTATTAGGGAGAACATTCAAAGAGAGTCATCACAATTTGATTTCTTTCATCTGTTGATATTTTGAAGGAGGGAAATGTGAGATTCATGAATGTCCAATCCTTCCACAAACCCCAGTAGTCCTCGATCCTTGGATACAAGGAGACACCGTTACTTGGCTTCCATTTATAATGATAAAGATATTTGTAAATTTGTGTTATGACCTCTAAATCTATATGAATTTCAATTTGCTTGGAAATCACATCACACCCTTCACTAGGATTGATGACTACCCCTATCTTTTTTAAGGCACTTTTGAAAACATCCATGGGTTTATCATATAAGGAATTATCAATGAGTGGAAGGTCACTAATTCGTAGGCCAGGTGAATCCCTTTTAGAACTGAACAAGAAAGATTTATTAGGTGATTGATAACCCCTTTGTGTTCTTCACCATTCCCCTATTTCTATGCTTGTTTTGAACACTTCAGGAGGTTCTATCAAATTTACTATCCATTCTAGTAGAACAAGAACTTTCTCTTTCTCCAGAGGAGAGGATACTGCAAGAAATTCAATTATGATCCTACACCTTTGCATTAGTATGTTCTCTATGTTTCTTTTGTTTCCTTTAAGATTAATTTTTGTGTTGTGATGGTTATTTTTTCCAGCTTCCAATGGGTCATCCTGTCTTGCATAATACCATACATGGAATTATGAGAAATGTGAAATTTGTTTCAGAGTGTGAATAAATTTACATTCAACAGCACAAGTATATGGGGGGAGAAATAATTTTGGAAAAGATGCTTAATATGAATTGCAAGGCACAAGGTAAATGTCATATCCATTTAGTTACTTGTCCAACCTCTCATAAACAAGGTAGTTCTATAAATAGACTCAATGAGGATTCTAGGCACGAGACTAGGAAATATTGATAAAATATGGTTTAGGGTTTAGGTTTTAGGTTTTAGGTCTCATGGTTCAGGGTTTAAGGTTTACGGTTTAGGGTTTAGGATTCAAGGTTCAGGGTTATGGTTTAGGATTTAGGGTTTAGGGTTTAGGGTTTAGGTTTTAGGATTTAGGAATTAGGGTTTAGGGTTTTAGTGTTTATGGATTAGGGTTTAAGGATTTGGGGTTAAGGTTTGGGTTGAAGGTTTAGGGTTTAGGGTTAAGGATTTAGTGTTTAAGGATTAGGGTTTATGGTTTATGGTTTAGGGTTTAGGGTTTAGGGTTTAGGATTTAAAATTTAGGGCTTAAGGTTTAGGGTTTACGGTTTAGGGCTCGAGGTTTATGGTTTAGGGTTTAGGTATTAGGGTATATGGTATAGGTTTTAGATTTTAGGGCTCAGGGATAAGGGTGTAGGGTTCAAGAATTAGGGTTTAGGGTTTAGGATTCAATGTTTAAGGTTTAGGGTTTAGGGGTCAGGGTTTAGGGTTTAGGATTTATTTTTTACGGTTCAGGGTTTAGGGTTTAGCATTTAGGGCTCATGGTTCATGGTTTAGGGTTTAGGGTTTAAGGCTTAGGGCTCAAGGTTTAAGGCTTAAGGCTCGGGGTTTAGGGCTCATGGGTAAGGGATGAATGTTTAAGGCTGAAGGTTTAGGGATTAGGGTTTAGGGTTTACGTTTTAGGGTCTATGGATTATGGTTCAAGGTTTATGGTTTAGGGTTTAGGGCTCAATGTTTATAGTTTAGGGTTTAGGTTTATGGCTCAGGGGTTAGGGTTTCAATTTTAGAAGTTAAACACTAAAAGATTTAGGATAAATGCTGAAATCCATACATTACCTATGTACTGACCAAATTATACTATAAAAAACTTTCTCCTAAACTGTGACTTATGGAGTAGTGAGACTAATTCCATAAGGTGTAGAGTGACCCTAATTTATTATATTTACTTATACTTAAACATTTATTTGTGTAAATAGAAGCATGCCAAAAACATATACAATGTTTATATGTTAGGAAATAAGGGATAAAATATGTGGAATAATCCCTCACAGAATCACAACAGTAGAAACTAATATGCAAAAAATATTACAGATCTCAAATAAAAGTACAGAATAAAATAACACAACACAAAGAGACAATATTTAACGTGGTTCACCCAATTTGGGCTACGTCCACCAAGAATCACTTGCTCAGATTTTATTACAAGCCACCGCTCTCTCAATACAATACCCAGATCTGTTTGGAGCTATGTGCTCAACAAACTCTACAGAATTCACACCCGAATTCAAAGCACATCTGCAATGTTTTTCATATACCCTACCATATGCATAAAACCATATAAGTAGGCAACTGCTTAAGTAGTTTTACAATACCGTGGGTATCAAAACCATGGGCCAAAACTGCCCAAAAACCTATGGGTCAAAAATCCCACCCATATGAGAAGAGCATGTTTCCCGATATGTCGGGTGAGTTTTTTCGAGGGCTACCACCCCTAGACCTTGGCCCCAAACCCCAGCGAGATACATAAAAAGTACTCTTAGTGTACAGTCTTCAACACTTTCACACATGAAAACAGGCTCCACAACCTAACAATTTCCCACTTGGAGACTAGTTTTCCTCTGAGCAAGCTTCTCAACCCTTCACTAGTTTCCGTGAAGACCAACCAAAGCTGAACACAGCTTCAGTTTTTCCCTTGTGACCACCTTGGTCATCATGTCTGTAGGATTCTAACTGGTATGAATCTTCTCCAACTTGAACTTCTCTTCCTCCAAAGTTGTCCTGATGAAATGGTACCTTAACTGTATATGCTTTGTCCTAGAGTGGAAAGCAGAGTTCTTAGCTAGGTGTATAACACTCTGACTATCACTATGCAACTTTCCTTCCTCCTGCTTATGCCCCAACTCCTCAAGTAATTGTTGTAACCAAATCATTTCCTTGCTTGCCTCTGTGGCAGCAACATACTCAGCCTCTGTGGTTGACAAAGCCACCAACTTCTGTAGTCGTGAAATCTAGCTTACTGTTGTTCCACCTACAGTGTAAACATAACTTGTTGTGCTCCTCCTGCTATCTACATCTCCAGCCATATCTAAATCTACATAACCACACAAAGTGGTGTTTGATCCACTGTAGCACAAAATTGTCCCCATGGTCCCTCTCAAATACCAAAGGATCCACTTTACTACCTGCCAGTGATCTCTACCTGGATCACTCATAAATCTACTCACCGCTCCCACTACATGGGAAATATCAGGCCTAGTGCACACCATGGCATACATCAAACTACCAACCGCTGATGAGTAAGGTACCTTGGACATCTGGTTTCTCTCCTGCTCTGTCTTGGGACATTGTTCCTTTGATAACTTGAAGTGGCCTGCCAAAGGAGTCCCAACCGGTTTAGCATCCTGCATATTAAACCTCTCCAAGACCTTCTTAATGTACTCTTCCTGAGATAAAGTCAGCTTCCGTTCCTTCCTATCCCAGAGATATCCTCATACCAAGGATTTGTTTGGCTGCCCCCAAATCCTTCATAGCAAAGGATTTACTTAGCTGCTTCTTGAGTACTTTTATTTCCTGCATGTTTTTACCTGCAACCAACATGTCATCCACATACAGACAAAGGATAATATAACTGCCATCCTCAAATTTCTTTGTATACATGCAATGGTCAGAATGACATCTAATATAACCTTGCTCCATCATGAAGCTATCAAATTTCTTATACCATTGACGTGGAGCTTGTTTCAAGCCATACAAGCTCTTCTTCAGTTTACACACCATCTCCTCTTTACCTTTGACCTCATAGCCCTCTGGTTGCTGCATATATAGTTCCTCCTCCAAATCACCATGGAGAAATGCAGTCTTTACATCAAGCTATTCTAAGTGTAAGTCTTCTGCTGCAACTATTCCTAGAACAGTTCTAATAGAAGTCATTTTTACTACAGGAGAAAAAATCTCATCAAAATCTATACCTTTTTTCTGTGCAAACCCCTTGACCACCAACCGGGCCTTGTATCTTTTCTTGCCTCCTTCTTCCTCTTTGACTCTAAACACCCACTTGTTCTGTAATGCTCTTTTTCCTTCAGGTAGCTTCACCAAATCCCATGTCTGGTTCTCCATGAGAGCCTGATGCTCCTCATCCATGGCTTGCTCCCACTTCTTCCTGACATCTACCTGCATTGCTTCATCAAAGCTCTCTGGCTCTCCACTATCAGTGAGTAATAAATAATAAAGAGAAGGAGAAAAATGTTCAGGTTCTCTTCTTACCCTAGAAGACCTCCTCAATATAGGAGTTTGGGGTTCCTGTTGAGGAGGTTCCTGAACTGATTCATGTGTCACTTTCCCATCCGGAAGATCCTCTACTGCTGCATATTCTTTCTTGGATTCTTCCCTATTTTCCTGCAACTGCTGCTTATACATGACTTTCTCATTAAAGACCACATCCCTAGATCGAATGATTTTCTTGTCCTTAATACTCCAACATTTATATCCAAAGTCATCACCACCATAACCAATGAAAGTACATTTTTCTGATTTAGCCTCTAGCTTGGTCCTATCATCCTTGTCTATATAAACAAACACCTCACACCCAAAGACTCTAAGAAATGAATAATCAACTTTCTTACCATACCAAGCCTCCTTAGGTATGCCTCCATCCAAGGCACTTGAGGGTCCTCTGTTTATCAAGTACACAACTGTGCTCACTGCTTCTGCCCAAAAGAAAGAGGCAGTCCTGCATGTAACCTCATGCTCCTAGCACGTTCCATTATTGTTTTGTTCATCCTTTCTGATACCCCATTCTACTGTGGAGTTCCTGGAACCATCTTTTTCCTACGGATTCCATTCTTAGAACAGTAATCATCAAATTCATTGCTGCAATACTCCCCTCCATTATCTAACCTGAGACATTTTAGCTTAAGACCTGTTTCATTCTCTACCAAGGCTTTCCATTTAACAAAAGTGTCAAATACATCAGATTTGTTTCTAATACAATAAACCCAAACTTTCCTTGTTGCATCATCAATAAAAGTAACATAATAACTTGAACCCCCAAGAGATGATACCTGAGCTGGCCCCCACACATCAGAATGCACCAGCTCTAACTTACTCTCTTTCTTTGTAGGTCCAACCTTGAGAAACCTTTCTCACTTTTGTTTCCCATATATGCAGTCCTCACAGAGCTCCAAACCTTTTTTGTATATCTGGTAAAATCCTTCTTTATGATCTCCATGCCCTTATGGCTCATATGACCGAGCCTATAGTGCCACAATGTTGTATCTACTTCTGAAGCCACAAGATTACAAACATTAGTGCTATAAGTGGTTAAATACAAGGTTCCAACCTTCTTACCTCTTGCCACCACAAGAGCACCCTTGGTAACCTTCCAAGAGTCTGCTGTAAATATCATAGTACAACCATCACTTCCCAACTGCCCTGTCCGATATCAAATTTCATCTTAATGTAGGCACATGTCTAACATCCTTCAATAGCCAAGTATTCCCATTATGCATCTTAACTTGAACATAACCTTTTCCAACTATGCTGCAAGGCTCATCATCACCAAGAAAAACATGCCCAAAATCTCCTTGAACATAATCAACAAAATAATGCCTATGTGGAGTAGCATGGAAAGAAGCCCCTGAATCTAAAACCCAAGATTCAGTAATATTGTGCAAAGAAAGAATCAAAGCATCCTGACATACATTACCCGTTGCCAATTTTCCTCCTTGTTTTCTTTTTGTTGTTTCTTCTTGTCCCGAAGCTCCCAACAGTCCTTCTTTGCATGCCCAGACTTTCCACAGTGCCAACATACTATCTTGCTTTTGGATTTTGACCTTGCCCGATCCTTTGATTTTCCATGGCTTCCTCTATTCTTCTGTCTCCCTCTAGTTTCCATTGTCAAAGCATTCCCTGAAGTAGAAGATTCACCAGAGCTTTTTCTTCACATTTCCTCGCTTAGAATCACCCCTACAACATCCTCAAACTTCAACTTTGAGTTAGCTGGAACCGAGTTGCTTACCGCCATTACCAAGCTATTCCAACTCTCAGGTAAAGAGCACAGAACTAATAAAGCCCTAACTTCTTCATCAAATTCTATTGTAACCGAAGCTAACATATTTACAACCGTATTAAAATCATTTAGATGATCTGCTACTGAACCATTCTCAGACATCTTCATATTAAACAACTTTTTCATTAAAAATATCTTATTAGAGGCAGAGGGTTTTTCATACAACTTCCCTAATGCATCCATCAATTCTTTTGTAGTCTTTTCCTTTGAAACATTAAATAATACCAAAGATGTAAGACACAGCCGGATTGTCCCAAGTGCCTTCCTATCTAGCAAATCCCATTCCGCATCTGTCATGCTCGAGGGTTTGTTCACCTTCTCAGACAACGGAGTATAAAGATCCTTCTGATAAAGGTAATCTTCCATCTGCATCTTCCAAAGATTGAAATTCTACCCGTTGAATTTATCAACCCTAGATCTTCCATCATCTGCCATAGCTCCCACTCAAGCTATAAAACTTTCCTTGCGATTCAACACTTCAGCAAACCAAACATAGGCTCTGATACCAATTGTTAGGAAATAAGGGATAAAATATGTGGAATAATCCTGTTAGAGTAGGTATTTACCTTAGCTCATGTTCACCTAGGTACATTATTTACCTTTATTGTATTTATCCTCACCCACTTATGTGTGTGGATATTTCTTTTTATTTATTTAGATATTAGGAGATATTATCTAGTTGTTAGGTATAGTTCTTTCCTTGATCTATGGTATTGACTAGTTCTTTCCTAGATCTATGGTATTGACTAGATCCTTGATGTCTAGTTCTCTCATAAATCTATGGTCTTGACTAGTTCTTTGATGACTAGTTCTTTCCATGATTTATGGCTTGATCTATGACCTTGACTGGTTCTTAGTTTGTTATTCCTTGCCTATATAAGCAAGGCCCATTCTCATTGTATTTCATTGAGTTCCATAATAATATATGATATTGTTATTCATTTGTTTGCAAAGGTTTTGTGTAAAGTTATTTTGGTGAATTTCTTTCATCTTATTGATCGTGGTGTTTGATTAGCATTATGTGTTCTTGGCTTGGTACGATCTGGTTATCGTTCCTTTTAAATCCCTCACAGAATCACAACAGTAGAAACTAATATGTAGAAATTATTACAGATCTCAAATAAAATTGTAGAATAAAATAACACAACACAAAGAGACAATATTTAACGTGGTTCACCCAATTTGGGCTACGTCCACCAAGAATCACTTGCTCAGATTTTATTACAAGCCACTGCTCTCTCAATACAATACCCAGATCCGTTTGGAGCTATGCTCAACAAACTCTACAGAATTCACAGCCGAATTCAAAGCACATCTGCAATGTTTTTCATTATACCCTACCATATGCATAAAACCATATAAGTAGGCAACTGCTTAAGAAGTTTTACAATACCGTGGGTATCAAAACCATGGGCCAAAACCATCCCAAAAACCTATGGGTCAAAAATCTTGCCCATATGAGAAGAACATGTTTCCCGATATGTCGGGTGCATTTTTTCGAGGCAAAAAAAAAATTTACGCCTAATTTTTTTTTTCTGGGGGCTGCGCCCCCAAACCCCGGCAAGGATATATAAAAAGTGTACAGTACTCTTAGTGTACAGTCTTCAACACTTTCACACATGAAAACAGGCTCCACAACCTAACATTATACTATAAAGAATGCATACACGTTTTGCGTTTTCACTTTTTCCAAGCCATGCTTAAGGTTTGGGATTTGGTTAGGATCCCCAATCCTGAGGCATGGACCTACACAAACACAACAAACTATGTGTTTTTTCAAGAAAATGTAAAAATGCCACTTCCTCCATGATAAATCAACATAAAACAATCGATTCGTTTAAAAATAATTATACCACGATGTAGAGTAGATTTTCTTCTTTCTAAAAATATAATTTTTTTAATTTTGAGACTAATATAAGGTTTTTACGTTATTTATTTACTAACTATGTATTTTTATAGCTATTTTTTGAAGTTTAAATAAGTCAATCTTTCATCGTGTATCTTTGTTTTGGGTCATCAAAATTGAAAAAGAATTATACTAGCACAAACTAGGCCTAATTCTATACATATTAAAGAAAAACTCTAATTTTTGATATTTTTGAGGTAGTTAGGGGGGGAGCATGGTCGGAGCTCCATTATTTTTCAAAACATAAAATTTTTTTACTAGAAAAATCATAAAAAAATACTTGCTACAAAAATCTAAAAAAAATTCAAGCACAAACTAGATGCTCCTAGCTATCTTTCTATAAAAGGGTTTTCAAAACTACTAAATGGTGCTAACAAAATGGTGAGGGCCATGAAAGTTACTTTGTTATGTTTTTGAACAAAAATAGGAGCACCTGTTGGTATTTTAGTTATTTGACCCACTTAAACTTATCCATTTTCAATAAAATTTAGTAGCTTAGAAACTGGACTCAAAATTATACGATTCATGTTTATACAATATCTTCCAATTTTGAGTGTAACTATTTCAAAACACTCATACAAGTTGAAGTTTTTTATTTTTCAGAAAAATGCATTCACTTAAGACCACCTTTAGGCCCCCCAACTTGGTGCACTTCTCCTATTGATGTAGACATATCCGTAATAGAGGGAAGGTTGAATGAGGGAAAGGGAGGAGATAAGAAAGAGTGAATCCTAGCTGAGTGAGACCATCATGCATATAAATAGTTTCATAACAAGTAGAATCTAGCGTAATGTGAGGCCAATAAGATTCATGTATGAGAAGAGTGCATGTGAAAGGAGGATGTGTTGACACAGAGCGCTCTTAGAGAGTAGATGGTATGATTTCAAATGCATAAATAGTTCCTTGGAGAGGAAGTGTGTTGATGGTGGATGTAGGATGTTCCGTGAGTTGGAAATCATTAGTGAGATGTGTAGGAGTATTAGAGGTAAGTTTAAGGGGGATGAAAGTAGGAGGAACACAGGGTGGACCAACATTATGGCATTGAATTGGAGTAGGAAGTACAGTGATTGGGTCTAGGTGGAAATATTTGAATAGGTCACGGTTAGCAACAATACTATGTTTAGAGACATGATGTAGGAATTTAATGCACCAATGAACTGTAGAAGGTACTACTTGCACAGTGTGAAGTCATGGCCTACCAAGTAAGTAATTGAACTATGGTGTCATTAATAAAGAATATAATAGGAATGGTTTTATACTATGTAAAGTGATAGTGCCCAGCACATACATGTAGAATAATCATACGCATGGAGAGAAATATGATGGGCTAAATCTATGAGGAAAGAGAACACTTGAAGGAAGGTAAAATACAAATATTCATCTCGGATCCATTATCGACTAGTGTTCACTTAATTCCCATGTTATAGATGTGAGCCTGGATTTGAGAGAATCATTTCATAAACAGAAAGAGTGGTAGATAATCATATGGGAAAGTAAGGAAAATGCAGCTATAAACTACTGATATACAAGGAGTAGTAGATGAAATAGCATTAGGAAGGAAATTTTCAATTTTAGTTTTACAATCAAGATGATCCTGCAAAAAATATTAGATGGAGATATCCATGGTGAGAGGTTGACAATTTTTGCAATTGTGAAAAAATGGGCAACTCGAAACTTTGTTACGATGGAAAATATTAATGAAGTAGAACTAACTAGGGTAATGCATTACAGTTTTGTCATGTTTTCATTTGCAAAAATTGATTAACTATATGTAATCTGCAACTATGTGTGCTGCTACAAAATGTAACACCTCACATAGACTGCTATTCCATGTTCGTCTTCAGCAAGGAAACACAAAATCCCCGAAGGACTAATGCATTACCTTGATGAAGGCTGGAATCACAATTTAGGTGAAATGCTAAATTTGGTAACAACAAACAGAGCTACAGTTACAAGAAAGAGAGTTCATTATTAAAATTACAGGCATTTCGAAACTCATTATTTCTGCATGTAAATACATTTAATTATGTGTTTGAGTTGTTTATTTTGTTATACAATCAATATACATGTCATAAAGCTGAAAGAATGAAGAAGTATACAACTCAAGTACAAAAATTAAATGTTATTTATTCATGAAGAAGTACAATATTTCCCACACAAGCCGTGGGATGTAACTCATAATTACTAAAGAATGAAATACATATGCATGGAATTATAAGTAAAGGAGTATAGAAGAAACTCATCATTGCTTTAGGTTCTCTTCTAGTATTATTCACTTCACCTCCAGCTCCATATTTTATCCATCTCTCCTAGCAATCACAATGTACTTGAAAATGAAAAAGGAAAGGCATCAAATTGAGCTCAGGTTTTGATTTGTACCCTTGTACTATCTAACTACATGCAAATGGATTTCTAAAAAGAGCAAAAGCATAAGGTACATCATATACAAATACACAATTGGTAAGAAAAATATTCCACACCAGCACATATGATTCCCAGAATCATTTCAGAGAAGAGAAAATAAAAACTAAGGAACATAAGAGAGGACAAAAAACCTATTTATTTTCTAGCTATTTTGTTTAAATGTACAGATGCAAGTTGCAACAAAAGATAACAAAATTCATGATCTAAATTTTGTGCTAACAGATAAATATTGTTTTCAGTACATAATAATATTCAAGGCTACAAGAGAATAATTCATTCATGTCTTTCACAATGATCAAGATACAAAAGTACAAGAATTCACATTTTCCACTTAAATAAGAATGAAGGTACAAAGCTCAAGGAAGATGCATCCTGTTGCATAACTTGGGAAAATTCTAGAGTACATATTACAGGTTCAAACAGGTACATGAATGATTTAAATGTCATATCTTATCAAAGGAAACAAATTACATTTAAACACGTGACATTTACAACTTAGAAATAAAGCTAAATGATCAAAGTACAGACTCAAATACAAGTTCAGACTAAAGAGATAAAAGTGAAAGCACGTTTAAGATTTTTAACTCAAAGTAATTATAAAGCTTCAAATATCATCAAAGATTACAGTCATGAGACACATTTTCCAGTGATATCTCAATGAGATCAAGCCTTACAAGGTGCAGAATATTGCAAGAATGAAACAGAGTCAATGGAGCAACAAGAGTTGAAAGTGAACCAGTCCAAACACAAGAGAATCAAAATACAGGTTCCTCATTCATGAATATCAAACAACATCATAATCATGGATATACGGCTACAAGGAAGCCTTTAAATATGCTTTGCATTTACAGAACTTGATTTCAGAATTGTGCAATTACACAAATACAAGAATTACAGAAAGTCAAAAGTGGAAGTCATTAAATGCATCTACAAACTTCAAGAAGGATTCCAAATTTTGAATGCATGTTGAATGAATATTACAAATTCCTACAACAATTTTACATTTGATAGGAAAGAATGGTGATTTATTTGTAGTCATTACTAAGGTACAAATTTGTAAAGCATAGTTTCAATGTACATGAAGATCAAACATCATAATCATGCATAGCCAAAGCAGAGGTGTATTAATATATGCTTTCTTATATGTATCCATTGAGAATCTAAGTACAGATAATGATAAAGCTACAAGTTTCATTTCAAATCAATAGTTTTGAAGAAGAGAATACATTCAAGAACAACAAGGCTTATTAGGAATCTAATGTATACAGTTACGAAAATGTTCATCTAGATTCGATAACCAGAAAGGAAGTTTTTTGTTGTTTGAAATATGGATCAATTAAATGAGAATCAAGTTTCCTTGACATTAGCTTGAAAAGGAACTGAAAATCTTGTAATATAATTACTTCCAGTCATACTGAAGAAAAGCATATTTTCAGTCAATTACAGTAGTTGCAAAACTCAAACAGAAAATCAAGGTTTACCAATAATGATTGCAAAGTACTAGAAATCCATCAATAACATATCAATGTCAGTTATCAAAGAAAGCTACAAACAACCATTAAATCAAAAATGGATATGCATGCATCTACAAAAGAGAAATCCAACCTTTCACCAATTGGAGGTACATAAATTTCATTATTTGTTTCAAATTGTATCTGCAACTTCTAGAGGGTTGTAATTTACAAGATCTATATCAAGCTCCTATATATACAAGAAACACTTAATATGCTCGAAACAACAAAAAATGAGGATGGTGAGCAAGCTCCAACGTGCTTAAAAGAATAGAAACAACTGTTGAAAAGAAAATACATGACTCATACAAAGAAAACCAAAGTTGTTTCAAAAGAACAATGTAAGCAATATTCAGAACAAAGGAACAATTGTTTCAGTGATACACATTTCATGCTTTCTCATCAACTTAGAAATGAAGAATATACAGAGTTATGAAATCTTGAAAATCAAGTTACAGTATCAAATTTCTAATAGTTTGAGCTACAAGTTCATCACGTAGCTCAGAGGTAGTATTACAAAAAGTAAGAATATTAAAAACTTAATCTGGGTACAGATAAATGCATAGATAAAGAATATGCAGGGAATGTACAAATTCTAATAGATCAATTTGTTATTTCTCAACAATAGAAATGATCTCTGGGCTCAAAGAACACAAAAATGTTGCAGACCCATATTTGGGTGGAGCTTGAGTAGCATAATTAACGGTAGAAAAATAGTTGCAGGAATATATATTGGATACATGGAATATGTATAAGATATAATCAACCCACTAAACGAATCATAAGTTTCCAAGAGTAAAATGGTGAAATACCCATAAACTTCTTCAATCTTGCATAATATTCAGTACTAAATAATAGCTGAAATATAAGCTCAAGAAAAAATTTTTCGAAAGCACAAAGAAGAGTTTAAAAGGAACGATTTCCCATTTTTCTTGAAATCCAAAGCTATGCAAATGATCTTACCTTCAACAATGGTGTCGAGTCATAATGGCCCAGAACTCAGATGAAGCTCAACCTTCTTCTTCAATAACAACCATGGCGAGTCTCGAAAATCACAGAAAAATACTAAGCTCAAAACCCTCATCTTCGAAAGCCCCAACAATGGCCTAGATGATAACAAAGTCAGAATTTCAAACTTCAGGAGAATACAGAGATGGCATGTATTAATATCTCAAATGCAAGAAACCATTGAGTTCTAAGCTCAAACAATAAAAAATTAAAGACATTTAAGGGTTCACAGAACCTCAAACTACCCTCAGAGCTCACCTCAAAGAAGAGAAACCAGAAAACTTCATGTTCAAAACTTCACATAAGATGGTTTCAGCTCAGAGAAAACAATGTACAAGAGGTTGAATAAGGCCACACCTTTTCAATTGGTGTTTGGCATGGAGGATGTTCTACCAGTGGAATTCATGTTACCTTCTCTTCATATTATGCATTTAGGAGGTTTGGATGATGAGCAAGCACTTGAAGAGCACATTGATAAACTGATGCAGTTGGATGAGAGGTGCACTATAACATGATGGAGTCAAAAGATAAAAAAGGCCAAGCAGAAGACATGACATGACAGACATATTAAGGATAAGAAGTTTAAAGTTGGACAAATGGTTCTTCTTTATGACTCCAAGTTCTTGTGCCACCCTATAAACTTTAAAGTTCATTGGTTAGGACCATATATTGTGACTTATATACTTGATTTAGGTGCTTACCAATTAGAGGCACTCGATGGAACATGGTTTCCCGGTTATTTCAACGGGAGTAGGTTGAAGCCCTACTATAAATAAGTCTTCTTGGTGTTTGTAATAAGACAATATTGCCATTAGATTAGGTTTCCTTAATGCATTTCCTTTATATGTGTTTCCTTTCATTGTTGTAATGCTTTGTCAATTTAGTTCATTGTTTTGTGTAATAAGCGCACTTGCGTGCCAAAAGTTGATTACTATCTAGTTTTTTTCATGCGCAGAGGACTGCGCATACACCTAGTGTGGGGTGGATTATATACAGGGTATATGGACCAACTTTGAATGTTATTTGAAGATGAATATGCATAGAGAGATATTGAGTAGGTGCTTGAAGTAAAGGTGCGGATAGAAAAATATTTCTCATGAATGAAGAAAACTTATAGATAAATGGATGCACAATGTAACACAAGGTAGGCTGCACTAGTGGAAACTACTTAGTGAAAGGCGTAGTGGTGAAGTACTTTGGAGCATAAAGGTACATGAAAGGAGGTTTGTGGCCAAGAAGTAGTAGGCACACCTGAAGGTTATGACTACAGTGTGGAAAAAATAATGTGTAAAAGGAAATAAATGACAAGTTAATGGGAAGTACGGTGGTAGTCGGCAAGCAATAAATGTAGTTGTTTTTTGAAATTATATATAAGGCGGTGTTGTAAAATTGATTTTACCTTTGCGATTGAGAGAATCTGAGCGGGTTAAGGAGCGTGCTAAGGAAAAAGTTGTGATGTGTGAAGAGTTGTGATACCAAACTGAACTAGACGGATTTGTTAAGTTACGCACAGGGTTTTCTAGTGCTCCATTAGAGAGAAGTGTTTGAGCAAAGAAAAGGTGTGTGGGGAAGAGAAATTGACTGATAGGGTTCATGTTTGAGCTAGGGTACGTGGAATTGAGATAGGTCACATAGATTTAAGCTACATATCTTGAATCTATTGAAAGAACACACATTTATTGTTCCTATGACACCTAAGATAGCACCTGGAGCGGCCAAAATGGGAAGGAAGTAGAAGAAATTTGAGGTTGAATTAGAAGATTCCCTTAAAAGCTATTTTTCTGAGATGAAATACACAAAAGGGGTTTTTTATGGGAAGTGATTGGGATCCTCATATTCTCCGGTGTAAAGTAAGTGACTATTAACACATGAAAACATATAATAAAGATGAATTGGAAAAGTTGTGTGTAGTGAAGATGACTTTGAGGACAGAGAATGACATGGTTCTGTATGATGACGCAAGCAAAAAGATGTTAATGAAGGTGGGATTTTTACAATTATATGAGCTCCCTTACTTTGGAAAACCAGGAAATTTATACTAGTGGTTGATGATCAGAGTCCATGAGTAATTCTTTTATTTTGTTGGGTGATGAATGAGGCTCAACACACCCTTAATTGGGAGTTTGATAAGACTAAGGAGTTCAGGTAATGAATTGAACAATGACCTCACTGACAAGGAGGTAATAGAAGTAACAAAGAAGGCACTAGGATATACAAAGGGAGGGTATGAGATGGATATCCCTAAGTTGCAGAAGTATCTAGTTATTTAGGTAGTAGCGCACCTGTTTACTAAGTTGAATAATCAAGAGTGTTGGTCATAGGTAAATAAGGCATGGTTGTATGTGGAAAAAAATATGACATAAGGTGTAGTGTACAATTTGTCTACTTTCATTTTTGAAACTATTATTGAGGTGTGCACCAAGGTGAGAAAATAAGTTTCAACGTGATCCTTTTGTCACTTGTATTGAGAGAATCTGAGTGGGTTGGGGAAATGGGAGTTCCCGATGGACCAAAGGATAAAATATGGTAGTTTATTGAGGATAAGAAATATCTAGCAGAGATTTTTGCTAAGTTCACATGTGATGGAACCATGAGTTGCCTCTTTAAGTAGAGAGAAGATTTGTGGTATGAACAAATTCGCGTCACGTTTAAGGAGGAATGGAGAATACCCAAGGATTTACCTTCGGTATTAGATAAACAAGTACATTTTACAATGCATCAATGCTTTTGTATAGGGCACTTCTAGATGAAGGATGGGAAGTGGAGCCCTTAGTGTAAGCTCCATTATGCCTTCACTGTGCGCTAGTTCTAGGCATATGTACATAGGTTTTCAGACGCATGCCAGTTTATTTTCAATGCAGATAAGGTAGACTGCGACTACCACACCCTCAGGAAGATGTACATTTATCCAAGTAAGTTTGCATATATTGAAAAATTAATTTTAGATGATATTAACATCCCTTGTATATAGTCACCTCAAGCTAAGTAGACACCAAAATTGGGTCACACTCCCCTTGGTCCCCCATCGAATAACCAACTCAAACATATTCACCTAACCATGGCCCCTTCCACCCCACATTAATATTAATTTAATTAACTTAATTAAATTAATACCCATCCTCACAATATTCATTACTTAATTATTTTAATTAAGCTAATTTCCATCTCACCCCTCCACCTCACCTAGCCACCTCACCCTAGACCTATTCTTGGCATGTTTCCATAACTAACTAAGACTTGGTCCCACTTACCTTAATGAGCTAAGACTTAGTTTAACGCTAAAAATCAATGCCTAATATCCCTCTAACCACCTTCTCGCTCATAAAAAGGGAAACATCCATTTGATCCATGGAGAAAGGAACAAACCTGATCCAAAAGATTGGGAGATCTGCCATTTTTAGTAAACCTAAGGAATCCCACCTTAACCGATGCCGGTCACCCCTAAACTGACGTGGTCAACCTGGAACCATCGTCGGTTACCATTTATTCACCTTAGCAACCTTGTTTTTGGGTTGGCACATTCTGAGATCAAGGAGATGAGAAGAGAGCTGCATGCAAGCAGAACCAGAGTCTTTTCATGCACCCAGACATCCATAGCCAGCACCAGGATAGATCCAGAAGCATTGCACTCACGGTGACATTCTAGGAAGCATCACTATTGCACCAAGCTCCATCCCACCAACCAATCATCACCACCACCAACCATTAGACCTACAACATTGGTAAGTATACCTTTTATCACTGATCATTTCCATTTTATTCTATAATAGTTGTTATCATTTCTGTTATCATTCTTCCATTAATATTCCCATTCCTTCATAGTCTACTTTTTGACAAACTCAAACCTCACCCACCCCTTTTACCAAATCACCTATCCTGACCCTTCCACCTCTCTGAGTATTCTCAACATTCCCACAGACCTCCCCATCCCCTCCTTTAGCTCTATCTAACCTCACCTAGACTCTGCAATAAGGTTTTTATTGAACTACTGTCACCCGACTGTACCGACACCGGTTACCCATGACCATCGTCAGTCTCTCCTAAACCATCATCGGTTATACTAGACCGACATTGGTCTCTGTGTTTTACACCTTTGCCAATAACAGAACCAAATAACCTTCTACCAAGTGACCTAAACAACCCAGAACCTAACCCTGACCAGTTCCAACACCCTGACACCTACCTACCCTTCAGATCTGACTATAGCCTAGCCTGTTATATTAGATTTTCTTATTGTGCTTGAATGAAATACCTAAATCATATCAACTACAATAGGAATTTGTTTATTTCTCGCATTAAGTTGTTTTAAACAGTGGATTGACAACCATCTAGGGAGTATCACACTTCCCAGATCTAGCACACGCTAGGTAGTCCACTGTCATATATTATTTAACTCTTCTTTTGTGGTCTTGTTTTCTATTTCAGGTAGTTCCTCCCAGCCAAAAGGAAGCTCTCACAGTCAGCATTGGATTGAGAAGTCAGAGCGCACAACAACCATCAACTAACCAGCATAAATAGGTATTCCTCCTTGTCCCTTACCCTTATCTATTTCTTTTCAATAACATAAATAAAATGGTGAAACATTTTGGCATGCCCAGTGGGACCCATCAGGGGTTCTATTGCATTTTCTTCATTCCTAGGTGAAAGTTGTGTGTTTGTTTCCCTTTAAAAGGCTTACACATTAATATTCTTCCCTGGTAATCCTCTCTTCTTTCTAATTTCTCTAAAAGAAACATTTCTCTTGGTGCATTTAAAAAGAATCATTCTTCTTTCTTGCTTTCTGCATTTAGTGAAAGAGCATACCCTCTCCTATTCATCATTTGCTTCATCGAACGTAATTTTTTGATTTGGGCTTAAAATTGGTTGCATTACATTCTGATTTGCTGCATTTAGCTCACATTAAAATGAGGGCAACCTATATGCTGGAAGTCATGCCCAGCTGATGGTTGACACAAAGAATCATAGAAAGCACATCTCTCTCTCTCTCTGTCTTACCAAACTGCACAAAATTGAAATATACACATCTTTCTTAAACAACATCTTACCTGGGAATGTTTGTCAGTGATCACATGATCAGAGGATTGGTAGGTACTCCCCATCTTGTTACTTCTGTCGAGTCATTACCTCAGAGGATGGCCCGCCCCCGCCATAACATAACCTGAAACCTCTCCTTTTAGATATCCTTCTTCGTAGGAAGCCTTCCTCACCAAAAACTCTATTCTAAATTCATGAGTCAGTCTTCTAAATAGCATAAGCTCAACACATTAAAAATCACTTGTTAGGTACGTGTTTTTAGCATTTGATTGACGTGCATTTTGAGGTGTGAGGATACGTTTCTCCATTTTTCCATTCTTTTGCCTTGCACACTCCACAATCACAGTTGGAGTATTCTAAATTCTTCTGAGTGTGTCAGGACTTCATTGCATCATCTCCAGACCTCTGGGTTGATTATTTATCTGACTCAAATTCACAACAATCCATTTTTCTACATTTTTCCAATTTTCACAGTAACCGGCATCAGTTTATCCACCGGCATCGGTCACCCCTGACCGGCATCGGTTTTTCTTAACTGACATCGGTTTTCTGTTCTTTTGGGTTAAATTCCCAAAGAACACTTATTTCATTTTCTTTACTATCAGAGTTTCTGTGAGTTTCTGTACTCTCTATGCTTTGATAAACAATCATCATACAACTTGTTCATCTGATTGTCACCTAGTATTTGCCTCATTTGGTAAAACTATTCCTGTCTCACAGTAACCGACGTCGGTTACCCCTAAACCAGTATCGGTCATCCTTAACCATTGTCAGTTACCCTATGCTGAATCTCAGCTGATACATTACCCAAATCCACCTATAAACACCTATTTTCTTCATTCCCACTACTCTCTGTGTCATCTGCAGGATACAACATCACCTGATATACATTCATTCACATGGTGTTGACTCACAATCAAGCTAACACTCTTATATTCCATGCTAGTCGTCAACCACTCCTGCCTAGTCCTTCACCACCCTCTGTCCTGTCACCCATGGATCCAACCCTACCTACCACCATTTCCACAGGTGATGAGGAATTTGCATGACTCCTTGATCAGAATCCCGTGGCCTTACAGTTCTACCTTTCCCACTCTTCCACCTGGGACTCCTCAGGTCAGTTGATATATGGCATGCCTGTATCCATCTCTCCTGCCCTTATTCCCACTTCTACATCAGCCCCTACTAATGTGGCATTACCTTCACCTACTTTACCCCCAGTAGTTTCACAGCTAGGCCCCATACCCGCTATGACCACTGCATCTATAGTATCAGTCACACCCATGGTATCTTTTTTCCCCTCATCAACCACCCAGACCATAACCTCATCCGTGCACCCATTGTCTCACAGATACCAATTACAACACAACCACCCATGGTGTCGGTGACCCCTACTCCATTCCAGAATCTTGTCCTCTCCATCCCACAATCTCTTCCCCCAATCACTACTAGAGTCACTGCGACCATCCCACCTACATACACATACTATCAACAACCCCCTATCTCATCTGTCACCCATTCTGGATATATGCCCTCTATGTCGGTCCCCTATTCTCAACCTTCCTATTCGGCATCACCATACACTGGAATTCCACCCACATCACATGTTCCATACCAGCCCTCCTATGCCACAGGAGGAGCCCTTCCATCACAACCTACCAATGACCTCATCAAATTAATGATGGAAAGGATGCAGATGCTAGAAGCATTGGTTTCTGGCTCACACAATTCTCTCACCTATGATGAAATCTGTAATGAGCCCATTCATCCATCCATCCCTATTCACCCATACCCTGTACATTGGGAAATGCCAAAATTCAACCGTTTCAATAGTAAAGAAGACCCACAACAACATTTGTGGTCTTTCAAACATGGGTGTTACCTGATCACCCATGATGACGCTTTACTCCTACGGACCTTCCCGATGTCCCTGACAGGACCTGCATTGGACTGGTACAGTGGGCTACCAAGACACTCCATCTACTCATTTAATCAGGTAGCCCAAGCCTTCTTAGACCACTTCTCAATCAACATTGTTAAGAAGGTCACCATGACTGATCTTTATTCCACACGACAGTATGATGATGAGTCTATCACTGACTTTGTCACTCGCTGGCGCAACCTAATTAACCAGCTCACATTTCAATTACCTCAAACTAAACTCATAGAGTTGTTTACTTGGGCTTGCGCTAGACACATCTCACCAACCCTGTAGGTGCAAACCTTTCACACTTTTGACGAGGCATTCACCATGGCATGGAAATTGGAAATTTGTGCTATCGAAGAGAAGAAAATTCAACTTGTAACAAGAACATCACGTTCAAATCAAATGATGCTTCTTCATCTTCGAAACCCCAAAACAACTATTCAAAACCCAAAGGATCTGCCAATGCCGTAGTTCTCAAGGCTGGCCCCCCTCATCAATCAAACCCAGCCAAACCTCCTTCTAATCTCTCATGTCCAAGCTTTCTAGTTTAGATGAGAACAATGAAAGTACACTTCAATAGGAGAACCTTATTCTTCTGTTTTGGAAAAGCTTATTAAGGCTGGTGCCATTACCCTTCCACCTATAAAACCGCACACTGGTTTTGACCCTGAGCGCCCCATGCCTGCATGGTATAAAGAACATGATTTTGCAACTATCATCGTGTCAAAGGTCATAGCGACAATAACTGCATCACCTTCAAGAATATCATCCAAGAAATGTTAGACAATGGAGATCTAGTCTTGGATAGCCCGAATGCACCCGCTAACCAAAACCTACATATCTTCAAGAAGCCATTCCCTAATCATGCCCCATCTTCCAACCAAGTTGGTGACACTTCAACCAATGATAGCAATGTCTGCGAGGTCCATGCTATTTTTTATGACATACCAGTTGCTTCCCAATTCCCTCATATTCCTTCTATAGAATAAATCTTAGCCGAACTCCCCTACCTACACAAGAACCTATTTCATCTACTCCTCCACCCACAGAGGAACCCCCTTCATTTTCTCCTTCACCCATGGAAGAGCCTATAATTAGCATGCCACCTTTGACCCCTCAAATTTCTGAGCAGTTTTCAGTGGCACCTCTCCTACTCATAGGAGATACATGTCCACAACCTACACCATCACAAGGAGAGTCCACCTCATCTGGCCCATCCTCTCCTCTACCCATGGAGGATCCTATAGAAATACCATTTCCTTTAGATGACCATTCACCATCGGACCTTCAAGATCCCACTGATCTGCTTTCAGCTCTCTTACCCACAGAATCTGAGGCTAGCCATTTCCCTGTATCTCAAACACATTTTATGGGGATTTCTACTTGATCCACATCAACCCCGCTTATGACAATACCATTTTCACGCTTGGACAATCACTTGGACTATGTTGATAGAGCCTTTCTTTTGGGATGCCTCCTACTTCCTGTTTCAACCCAAATGTAGCTATCACTCACCGACACCTCCACTATCTATCCAAAAGTGTTTCGAGTGACCAAACCAAACACAACCATGACTATTGCAACACCTTCCATGTCACCAACCGTAGCCCAACACACACCTTTTCCCACAACCCAACATACATCTACACCCAAACACCTACCCATGCCTATATCATCTCCCTTACCTAAACCCATCACCACCTTAGGGGTCATACCGACATCAAACCTTACTCACCCACCCATCAAATTAGATTTAGCCACATCTTCCAAAACCAACACTAAACTTATTCCGGCCCCTAAAAAGAAGACCCAACCTCCTAGGCCTCATACACCAACCTCGCCTACCACACCATTATCACCTTCACCCCTTCCGTCCATCCTAGGACCTCACCCCTTGACCCTAGCCAAACAACCTCCTCCCACCGGTAAACCAAGAATGTAGCAACCCACCTCCTCATCAAAAACCTCTAATATACCCAAGTGACCCACACAACCTCCTGCCATCACCCGTAACCTTCTTACCACCCATACCACCACTACCTTCCATAACTTCTTCACTACCCATGACACACTTCTCTCTTCCACTCACACCTTCTATCCAACCTCTACCAACCACCTCCACAACAACTCGGTTACCCCGTGGGTAACCCGTCCTCTTCCACCATCTACTTTTCCCTCTACATCTCATACACCCATGTCACCTTTTCCCAAAAAGGTGCAACCTAAAGCTAAAAATCTGCTACCCTCCAATAAGGTAGTTAAACCAACCAAACCTTCCATCGCCAGCTCTTCTACCATGCCCATACCCAAGTAGATGCAACCAAGACCTAAGACCACTCCACACACCAAACTAGTGGACCAAACCATTCCCCCTCCTGTAAAGCCTCTTCCTCCACAATCAGCCATACCTGTACCCAAACCCACATTCACCTCCCATTGTGATCCACTAGCAGGGTCCTATGCCAAAATCTTAACCAATCTCCTTGAAACTTCTGTCATCACATTACCACCTCTTAGACCTTATGACCCACTCAAACCCAAACCAAAAGGGTTTGATGAAACTAAAATTTTTGCCTACCATCGTGTGCCAGGACATGATGTAGAGAACTGTAAGGCTTTAAAAACTACTCTTGTCCAATTATGTCCTCCCGAAGAAAATTTTGACGATGACGATCTTCTTGATGAGGACCCCATTTCACCTTCACCAATTTCCCCAGATCTTCTTCCATTACCTACTCAGTGACCAAAATCTCCACCCCCACAACTCTTTGATCCACCCCCGAGATTTGAGATCAACATGGTCTGTATAAGAGAGTTGGCCAAACCACCACCCAAATGCCAATGCACCCTACTCATTTCACAAGGATCGTATCCCCCACTAGGGTTTTTCCCCTCATGTTGCTATACCTTCCATGACACACCCTCTTCATCCACCTCCCCTCAAATTAACATGGTTCACATTACCACCCGTGCTCAGAAAGACAAGGCAAAGAAAAGGCAACTGGCCCATCAACCAACCCTGTACCCAACATACCATCCACACCCATACCCAAAGTCACCATTCGAGGTCCTACATATCCTATTTCTGATGGGGTCACACATCGCACAATGCTAAAACAACTACACCAATCCCCCCTCAAAATGTCTTTATATGACCTCATCCAAACCTCTGAGTCACATCGTCAAGCCCTCATGGAGGTCCTTCAATCTATTGAGGTTTTACCAAATGACCCCACACCCATAGCCTCCATCATTACCCCTCACCACGTAGCCTCTCTCACTAGGTCATCACCTTCCTCTATGCCTCCACCTACTCACCAAGTAGCCACCCTCAACTTTTCAGATGAAGAGATCACTCCCTTCCAGTCTGATGACCCTAACCCCGCTCTTTTCATCTCTATCTTTATCGATAATATATGCATACACAACGTTATGATTGATGGTGGTGCTAGTATTAACATCATCTCCTCCCATGCATATGACCAAATGTGAATACCTACCAATTACATGCATGGTAACCCAGTTATGTTGTGCTCCTTCAATGATGCCATGACCTCTACCCTGGGTACCATCATTCTCCATGTCGCGTGGGTCCCCCACTATCCTCAGAAACTTTTCTATGTCCTAGAAGGGGAGTTATAGTATAACATGTTGCTTGGCCGACCTTGGATCCATGCCATGGGTTGTGTCCCTTCGACTTTACACCACTATGCCTCAAATTTGAACATGAGGGACATAATTACACCATCCCTACCAACCCATCACCTTTCAAGACCTGTAACATGCTATACCGGCCCAATGATGTGCTTGTACCAGTCAAGGCATCTACCACTATCCCTACTTCACCTTCACCTACAAGCCCATCCACCAAAACTACCACTACCTCTTCTGCATCTAACCTTGCTATCCCCACTGTTGCTGTAGCCTCTACCGCTGACTCACCTGTTTCCCCATCATCTAGTGAGTCATCTATCCCCACTACCCACATATCAACTACTGATCCCTTAGAAGGTGTTTTTCAATGCCTCACTCTGAGGGAATACCACCTATACAATATCGACACCTTCCTCACCCACAAGAGTATGGGAACCTACATCAACACCCCAGTTATGACATCTGCATTGAGGATGTTTTTCCTTATGGCCCTCCCCACCTTTACACTAATCTAACATATGGGGGACTTGATATGGCCACCTATAAACCTGAACCTCCATCCCAAACCCAACCATTTTCATCTGACCTACACTCCCTCACTAACCACCACTTCACTCACACTTTCCTCCACCGGTGTGCGTGGAAAGGATTTGGCTTTGGATTTTAGGAATAGCTCTACCATACTATCATTTATTGTACCTCTCGTAAACACAATGACCGTAGTGGCATTGGTTTTGATGCACCACCTTCCAAGAAGGTTCATGTTGACCTCATTCAGGATGGAAAAAATTCCCCACCTCATTCACCCACATTACCATCTTCACCCACGGAGTCCATAGATCCCGAATCTATTCCTCCTAACTTTTTTTTTGTAAACACCATTTCCCTGGGACCTCTGACCTATCAACGCTCCCTCTTCTCTCCCATTCCTATATCCTGACATGATCGATGATGATACACCTTCTATTAATGTCATTCAATGTCAGGATGATGAGTCCATCCTCACCTACCTTGGTGTGGAAGATTCTTATATTCATCGGTCGTTACCTTCTGAGATGCAAACCATGTTGAATGAATCGACCATCGAAATCAACATTAACACTTAGGATGACCCGCACATTCTAAAGTTCGGCCAATCCTTAGATGCTACTGAATAGGAAGCCTTCACCTCTTTCCTTCGGGACCATAACAACACTTTTTCTTGGTCCTATGCCGATATGCCTGGTATTGACCCAAAAATCATGGTCCATAATATCGTAACCATTCCTGATGCCAAACCCATCAAAAAAAAGCTACGGAAAATGCATCCTCACATTTCTCTTTCTGGTCAAAGAAGAGCTTCAACACCTTCTCTTGGTTTCCTTCATTCTACCCATTGACTATCCTCAATGTATTTTTAACATCGTTCCTGTCACAAAGGTGATAGGGGGATTCCACATTTGCATGGATTTTGTGACCTCAACCTAGCCTGTCCCAAAGATGATTTCCCCTACCAGCATTGACCAACTAGTTGATCTCACCACTGGCCATGAAATGTTATCACTCATGGATGGTTTCTCGGGCTACAATCAAATATTACTAGCTCCAGAAGATCAACACAAGACTGCCTTCATCACCCCTTGGGGGACTTTCTGCTATCGAGTCATGCCCTTTGGCCTTAAAAATGTTGGTGCTACATATCAGCGAGCCATGACTTACATCTTCCATGACATCATGCATCACATATTGGAAGATTACGTAGATGATCTTCTTGCCAAATATAAACATCGAACCAAACACCTGCCCATCCTTAAGGTCATCTTTAACCATCTCATCAAGTATTGTGTTCATCTTCAACCAAAGAAGTGTGTCTTTGCGGTACTTTCAGGAAAACTCCTAGGTTTCATCATTTCTTTGTGTGGCATAGAAGTTGATCTTGCTAAAGTCAAGGCTATTCTGGAAATGCCTCCACCTACTAATCTCCATCAACTTCCATAGCCTACAAGGAAAGTTGTAATCATTCATCATTTTATCTCGTAGCTTTTGACCACTGTCAACCATTTCATCATCTTCTCAAGAAAGAAGTTTCATTCAAATGGGCTGACGAATGCCATAAAGCCTTTAAGGCTTTAAAACAATACATTCTTCAACCACTAGTGCCCATTACTCCTAAGGATGACCAGCCCTTTTACCTATATATTTCCACCACTGACCATTCTCTAGGTGCCATGCTCGACTCATCGTGATGACCAACACAGAGAGCAAGTGGTTTATTACATAAGTTGTACCCTTTTGACTACAAAACTAGATATACCCACATTGAAAAACTTTGCCTAGCCTTAGTTTTCATCACCACCAAACTTCGCCATTACCTACTCAACCACAAAACCTTTGTCATTACTAATACTGACCCATTACACTATATGTATGCCAAACCCTATCAACATCAACATGCCACATGTTGGCTTATGCTTCTTTCTGACCTCGACCTCAAATTCATTCATCAAAAGTCCATCAAGGGCTAGGACTATTTCTGACCAACTCATAGATGCACCTATTTCTGGAATCAACCCTCTAACTTTGACTTCTCAGATGAATCTATAGCTACCATTTCCTTAGATGAACCCACTTACCAAATGACACTCTTCTTTGATGGCTCCAAGTGTCAGCGTGGGGGTGGGGCTGGTGTTATCCTCATTCCTCTTGATGGTGAACCTATGCCTTTGTCTTTCAAACTTGATTTTGATTGTATAAACAATATTACTGAATATGAAGCACTCGTATTGGGTCTCTAGGCTGCTTATGCCTTAGATGTTAAGTCAATCAATATCTTTGGTGATTCTCAACTGGTCATAAACCAAGTCAATGGTATATACCAGTGTCGTAATGAGATACTTCAAAAGTATAAACATCATGTAGACATACTTTTGACCACCTTTGACCATTATGAACTTCAAACCACCCCACATTCTACCAATAAGTTTGTGGATACCATGGCCTGCTTGGCTTCTCAGATACCCACTTTGTCCTGCCGACTCTAAAATCTTTGTCATAATACAAAGGCTACAATAACCCTCTTATTTACCTCGTGAGGTTTACTCCGTTGGAACCATTACACCTGACCCACGTGACCTTTGGTATAAGTAATTTACAGACTATCTTTCCCTTTCCATTCTACCTACCAATCTCACTCGTAATGGATAACGTGCCTTTCATAAAAGTGTCTCTCATTATGTCATCATGGGTGGTATTCTTTATAAGCATGACTTTGACGATATTCTCTTACGATGCCTTGCAAGTTTTGAAATTTCCTACACCATTAAGGAAGTTCAAGATGGAATTTGTGGAGGTCACTTTAGTGGTTTAGCTATCACAAAAGCACATTCTTCACCTTGGCTATTATTGGCCAACCTGAACCATGATTGTTGTGATTATGTCAAACATTGTGTGAAATTCCAGCAACATGCTAATCTTCATCACACACCTAGTCATGCCTTACAGGTCGCACGAGACCTTTGGCCTTTCTCTCAATGGGGTTTGGATCTTGTCAAGTGAGATCAACCCCCATTCTTCACAATGCCACATCAATGGATCATCACCACTACTTAATATTACACTAAATGGGTAGAGGCCATTCCCTTCATTTATACAAAAGAAAAGAAAATATGTGAATTCATCAACCACCACATCATTTTTCACTTTGGTGTTCCTCACTGCCTCATCACTAATAATGGAAAAAATTCAAAAACAAAACCCTCTAAGCAAACTATGACGACCTTTTGGCATCCAACTCAGTTTCTCATCACCTTATTACTTCAAACCAATGGCCAAGCTGAAATCAACCAATAAAACCTTGAACAAAATTCTTATGAAAGGTAGTTGACGATACTGGAAAGGATTGGCATCACACATTCCTTTCACCTTATGGGCTTATCGCACTAGTATTCACACTTCAACTACTACCACACCTTTTTCTCTGGTCTACAGTAAAAAGGTTGTCTTACCTCTGAAGTCCAAATTCCATCTCTCCGCATCTCACTACAAGACATGCTCAATGAATGATGAATTTATCCAAGATTTTTTGGCGTAACTTGAGTTATTAGATGAATCCCATCTCAATGCTCTTGACCATCTCCAAATCTACCAAAAATGTATCAAATGTGCCTATGACAAACGTGTTCAAGAACAAACCTTTCAGGTTGGTGACCTCGTCCTGAAGGAAAATCAACATGTAACCAAAGAAGAGAAAAGTAAACGGGGAAAATTTTCTCCTAATTGGCTTGGACCCTATATCGTTACCCATGCCTATGGATCAGGTGCCTATCATTTATCTTCACTTGAAGGTAAAACCGAACCTGAGCCCCTCAATGCCTTACATCTTTGACCATTTTATTGTTGAAATCCAGTTCTATATCACTTTTTGTCTATTGATGCTCATCCCTTGAGCATTGTTCCTTTCATATTACCTATTTTGAGGATCCATGACTAAACAAGAATCATGTGATTACCCAGTCACCTTTCAGCCTTATCTTCAATATGAGTACCATGGCTCTACTTATGGTATGATTCTCATGGATACTTTGTGTTCTTTTTAGGATGGAATCACATGGTCCTTCATCACTTGAAAACACCTCTTCCATAGTTACCCTTTGTGTGTTATGGTTTGTCTTCTAAACAAGAGCCTATCTTCTCTATAGTCTTGTCCATGACTTAAAGTCCGTCGTTCAAAAAAAAGGTATTTTCAAATTCAACTCCTTGAGTCAAACTTCCAGCAAAAGATGACTCCCTCAAAAAGGGACATCTCTTATTTCTATTCCACTGCTATAAATAGACTTCTCCCTTGAAAAGAAATACTGTATGAAGTCATTATTTCTGTAAAAATACAATAAAAATATCCAAAAGCTTCCCGCATCGATCAACTTCACAAAGACCTCAAGGAGATAATATATTCATCCCATATAGACTTCCTGCATTGATTAGTCTATTAAAAACAAAAAAATGAAGAAAAAGATGAAATTTTTGTCATGGACTTGCCTATTTATGATCCAGGGTTTCTTGCTAAAAGAACATGTTATCTACACTAAGTTACGCTAAAACCACCCATTTCTCACCTCATTTCCTTTTTCCTAATTTCCTCTCTACTCAAGGGACTTGCCGCAAATGTGACATTTTGTGATCATGTGACTTTCTTCACCCTTAGAATAGTTCCATTATGCAATGCCTTTAGGGTCTTACGTTCATAAGCCATCTAGGGTATGACATCGACTCATTATGGTTCTTACCAATTAGGTGGCTCTTTTACCACCTCTTAACCTCATTACACCTCCTTCACAGGACAAGACCTTCATTATTAAGAATTCTCCATGACTAATCATGACCCTACCTATTTCAATCTACACTCGGCCATGCCTAAATGACCTACAATCAACCATGCCTATGACCTAAACTCAACCATAACTAAATGACCTACATTCAATCATGCCTAAAACCTACCGAACCCATTCATCTACCTTCATCATATTCTTCCCTAGCTTATGGGAGAACTACATCAGCCTGAGGCCCTTTTTGTTGGGGCTATGTAGGCAGCACTTCGAGGGCATGGGGCCATTAGAGGTTAGCTTGGCCACTCTTTACCCCACACCAATTCCCCCTCCCCCTTTACTATTCACATTCTACCCTAGTTAGTTTCCATTTTATATCAAAACTTGGAAATTAATATATCAACAAAAACATACATACCACCATTTTATCACCATAACCATATTCTAAATCAATCATTTCATATTTCCATGATAATTCCATTAGCAACATATTTGGAAATTTAAACACAACATATATACATCACATTATTTCCATAAAACTTGGAGTAACTCAAAAAAATTACTCCATCATGCCTAACTAACTAAACCATGCCTATACATAACCAAAACCGTGCCTATACCAACCTGACTCCACCATGCCTATATCAGACTCAAACCATGCCTACCAACCTGACTCCACCATGCCTATACCTGACTCCTATCATGCCTACACCTAACTCCACCATGCCTACATGATCTATGACTCAACCATGCCTGACTCACACCTAGTTTCCATAATACAAAATAACAATAGAAATTAAAGATATTACATCATCCATCCATTAATAACATCAACTATATAAAGAGGAATGTCTATATATCAATACATAATACACAGGGATACAAGTGTCTCAAAAAATATCATATACAATCTCACAGAATCTTCAACATGTAGGCCGGTATATATATCAAAATCAAAATCAACATCTCAATCTCATGAATATCTCAACCCCACCTGAGGCCCTCCTATCCACTCTCACCTGTCAAAAATCCTACTCTCCCTATCAATTTCCCTATCAGCATCTCCCACCCTCTGATGGTCCATATTGTCTCTTCATCTCCTACTCTTGGCTCTCTCCAGGCTGACTCCCTGAGAGCTATCTCCACCTCACTGTGACCCTGTCTCTACTGGTCGACGACCCACTAGATTGCCTCCATGCTACTTGTGTCCTGGATCTGATCTGCTCACTGGTTGCCTACCCCCTTTATGCTCGGTATAAGAGGGAACAATACTTGCAGTGGCTCAGATGGCATGGTAATAGGGGTGCTCGTTTAGAGCACCCTTGAACCTCAGTATACATACGGTATGGGGTGTTGCCATCAACCTAACTACCACTTTTGAATCTTGACCTACTAATGGCAAAACTGTGTCCTAGTGCCAATGCCTATACTATGGGCCCTTGTCTCGGTGCCAATTGGTACATTTGTAGCTATGGGCTTGTAAGTCCATGAACCTATTCCTGTGCGGCTACCAAATGTCCCTATAAACAAGTGACCTGTGCTTGTAGTGCTGGTACCTATGCACCATGGGCCCTACAGGAGCCTATACATGTACCTGTGACTTTTCTTGGCATTTAGCTAACCTTGTAATATGTCACCTATCTTGTCAAAGTAACTACTTATACCTATGCCGGTGTCAACTAAACTCCTAGTGTCCAGTCACCTGTCTTTATAGGGAATCCCTCTGAATCATCACTGGTAAGTCCGGCTGACCTAACCATGGTGGTGCTACCTGTAACTCCGCTACCCACACTATGGGTATGCCGCAGTGGTCCCTACATCATCCAAACTCATCTCCACTGGTACCCTCCTCCTGTCCTGTAGGGTTTGTGGGTCAGGGTGGAGATAAAGGTCTCTCCACATCATCCCTGTGGTACTATAGGAAGGGTGACAACACATCCTATTGTAATCTGAAATGGTGTGAATCTATCAATCGATATCATCTTGTGCTCACCTGCACATCTACCCTATGTCCACCCGCACTAATTATAACTTTTTTAGCTCCTAATCCATCCCTCTAAAAGTAGGAAAACTGACATCCACCATTAGAATATGTGTATCTTATACAAGACCTTCGACATCTAGTAGCCTATAGTATACTACGTCATGAGCTGCCTCCTCTACTCAAGGATGGCCATCTATGACCACCTGTAGCATTGCTCCAAACTTGCCCTCTATCCCTATGGTGCCAATCTAGTATCGGTAGTCCTCGTGGCTGCACTGTCATCACCAATCCGGCACTATGATAATTCTTCACCGGGAACTCCTCGTGCTATGATTATTTACTAATGCATAGCTTTTAGTTTGGTGGATGTAATCTGGAAACACAACAACAACATAACACAAGAATACCATCGACTATGATAAGACAGGAATGATGACAAATCTGAAATACCAAGTGTAAATTATAATATTAACATGAAATTGTTACAATCTCACCCATGAGGTACTTTAAGTGTTACCAACTTCATTTTCCTTTCACCAAGACTATGGGAGAAACTTTACAATTACACCTCTTAATGGCTTCTTCAACACACCTTTAAACTGATGGCTTCCTTTGCACACTTCCTACAATCTTTCTCACTACTTCCTTCTATGCTAAATGAGGGGGGTGGCCTCTCTATTTATAGAACTTTCAGGATTATCCATCTTATCTCTAAGATAGGATAAGAAATCTACTCTGACGAATCATATTCCATACCTTAACTCTTATCTGTACATGTAAGCTTATCTTGTAAGATAAGATAAACCTTATCATTTTACATGGGTTCCACATTTTTAGACTTTTTACAAATAAAATACACAAAATATTTATGACCTCACTCCTTGTCCTTATTACCAATATAATATTTCTAATTCCTAATCATGTAGACCCTACTTCTCTAATTACCCAAACTTTGACATTTTAACATTACCGGACCACTTACGACAAATATTTACTTTTTACAACATTCCTATTGTACTTTGACTGTTACCGTACTCCACATTATTGGCGGCACCATTATCTTCTACGGCGCCACTACTAATCTATACTTAACAACATCCTATTCCTAATACATTAATGAAATAGAAATTACGGAGGAAAATTTTAGTGTCGACATCTTCCCCCTTCCTAGCTTCTACTCCGTCCTCGGAGTAGACTATTCTAGTGCTTGGAAAATCTTCAACTTGTCGTGGTTGACCCATTTTGTAATGGGAGTGCCATCCAATTCCTCCAGTCGGTACGTACCATTTTCATGCACAGCTGCTATTTTGTAGGGCCCCATCCATTTTGGAAGAAATTTCTCTGTCTTCTTTTTTTATATCTGGAATCATATACTAGAACCAAGTCATTCACATGAAATGGAGACCAACGGATCTTTTGATCAAAGTATTCCTTCTGCTTCATTTTCTTCTTATGGCTTGTATCCTTTGCTATTTCCCTCATTTCCTCTAGCAAATGAAGATGTACCAACCTTTCTTTTACTGAATCACTTTCATCCATCCTTTCATTTTTCATAACTCTCACAGTGGGAATATCAAACTCAATAGGAAGAACTGGATCAATGCCATAGGCCAACTGAAATGGGGAGTATCCTGTTGCTGACTTTGATGTTGCCCTATATGCCCACAATGCTGCATGAATCCTTTTATCCCACTTATGTACCTGCAAGGCTGCATCTTTTGCTAGAATTTGACACAACACAAAATTTGTTCGTTCCACCTGTCCATTTATGCTTGGCTTGTATGTTGTTGCCTTCCTGTGCTTAATAGAAAACTTATTGACTAGGGCTTCTACCACCTCATTAATGAAGTGGCTTCCTTGATCTGTTACAATTTCTAATGGACAACCAAATCTGGTGACAATGCGTTCATATATGAACCTTGCCACTTCATCCATGGAAGCTGTTTTCAATGGCCTAGCTTCAACCCACTTGGTTAAATAATCTGTGGCAACTACAATATACTTATTTTGGCGTGAGGTAGTTGGAAGTGGACCTACAATATCTATTCCCCACTTTTCAAAGGGACCAAGTGGAAGAATAGGGCATAATGGAGCTGATGAAGTCTTACGGTTACCATGTGTTTGACAAATATCACATGTCTTACAATAATTATAACAATCTTTAAAAAGAGTGGGCCAGTGATAACCTGCATCCAAGATCCTTCTTGCTGTAAGTTGTCCAGAGAAGTGTCCTCCACATGTACCATTGTGGAATTATTCTAGCAGTTCCTTCCCTTGATCACGTCCAACTGCCCTCTTGTACTGTCCATCAGGTCCTATTCGAAATAATACTCCATGCAGAATAGAATATGGACGACTGACTTGAGTAATCTTTCTCTTAGTCTTTGCATTGGCACCATCAGGAAACTTGAATTCATTCAGATAATTCCAAATATCTATGTATTCACTAGGGATTGTGTCAAGGGATAACAATGCTGCATCTGGGAAATCATCATCATCACAAGATGAACCTAAACCATCATAGGCTCGAGAGAGTGCATCTGCATTGACATGCTTCTTTCCTGGCCTATCTATAATATCAAATTCAAATTCTTGTAGCAAAATTATCCATCTTGCTATCCTCCCTGATGGGTTAGGCTTATTTACAATATATTTTAGAGCCTGATGATCTGTTACAACTAGAAATTTCTGCCCTAGCAAGTAATTTCTAAACTTCTTTACAGCAAAAATGATAGCCAGAGCCTCTTTTTCAGTTACAGTATAATTTACCTCAGCACTACTCATTTGTCTGCTCCCAAAGTAAATTGGATGTTCATTCCCATTTTCATCCTTTTGGCTCAAAGTACTTCCTAGTGCTGCATCTGAGGCATCAGTATACACAATGAATGGCTTGCTCCAATCTGGATTCTTTAAAATAGGTGAAGACACCAGGGCTTCCTTCAGTTGTTCAAAAGCTTCATGTGCCTTATTTCCTGGTTCATAAGTAACATCCTTCTTCAAGAACTGGGTTAGTGGCTGTGCAATCTTTGAGAAATTCTTGATGAACCTTCTATAGTAACCCACATGGCCTAAAAATGATCTCAACTTACTTCTATTCATAGGAAATGGTAACTCTTTGATTTTTGAAACTTTATCAGGATCAGTACCAATACCATCTCTGGATACAACATGCCCTAACAAAACACCTTTAGAACATCCAAAGACACACTTTGTAGGGTTTAGTGAGGCTTGTGCTTCATCTAACCTTTGAAATGTTGTCTCCATTTGGTGCAGGTGGTCCATCTTGCTCCCATAGATGTAAAAATCATCCAGAAATACTCTGATGAAGTTCCCAATGTAGGGTTCAAACACCCTATTCATCAAGCACTGGAATGTTGCTAGAGCATTACACAACCCAAAAGGCATAACTCTATAAGAAAACATTCCCCAAGGAGTGGTGAACGTGGTCTTTAGCTGATCTTTCTCTGCTATACGAACTTGGTTGTATCTGCTATATCCATCAGCAAAACTATAGCACTCCTGGCCAGCTACTTCATCCAAGATCTAATCTGAAGAATGGAAGAGGGTAATGATCCTTCTTTGTTGCCTTATTGAGCTTCCTGTAATCAACACAAATGCGTAGCTTCCCATTCTTTTTTATTGAGATCACAATGGGAGAAACCCATTCTGAATTCTCCACAGCAAATATGAATCCTGCATCAAGCAACTTATCTATTTCTTCTTTTACAGTCTTGGAAAAATTAGGATTCATTCTATATGGCATTTGCTTTATGGGCTTAGCACCATCTACCAGCTCAATAGAATGTTCTACCCAACTTACTTGATGGAGTTCCTTGTAATCAAAAGTGAATAGGTGTATGTACCTTCGAAAGAGATGGAGGTAGGATTCCTTCTCACTCTCCATCACAACATCACCAATCTTTATTTGTTGGAGACGATCATCAATTTCTTCTTCAGATAATTTTATGGGTTCATGAGTTGGTGTGACTGGAAGGATATCCATGACTGAAACATCAACCTCACTTTCTTCATCTTCAGTGTCCACTTCACTGGTACTAGAGTAATCAGAGGATGTCCAATCATCAGTTTCATCACTTGAATCCACAGGTTCTACCTTATGATGCCGAGGGATCATGTTTATCTTCACCCTCTCTCTACCATGTCCAAGTGTCATGAAGCCTTCATTCCAGTAGTTTCTTGCATGAACTCTCCTTAGCCATGGTCTTCCCAACAACATTGGGTATGCAACAGTACCATTTTTCATCACCTGAAAGTCTACCACACATACAACACCCATAACAGATATTGCCACATTTGAAACTACACCTTCTGGTTTAGTTTTTCCCTTATTTAATGACCTTAACATAAGTGTTGAGGGGCGATCAATTTTTAAACCCAACATATTCATTACAGACTCGGTCATTACATTAACTGCAACACCTCCATCAACTAAGACATCATGAATTGAAATACCATTACATAATACCTCAGCTTGTGGAGCGTAGGGATCTGCCTCTGCCTCCAAAATAGGGACCTCAACCTCCTTCCTTTGTCGAGCATTGAGTCCACTTCGCAGCTCCCGCCTCTTCTCAGAAGACATAGCCAAGAGTTGACCATATGTAATATTTGCAGGCCTTTTGGATAGATCTTCTAAGATGGAGTATGGTCCTTGCCCCTGTGAAATCAGAAAATCCTGCACACCCAACTTTCTTCTCCTATGTTTCTTACTAGTTTCTCCTTTCATCTTCTTAGGATCATTTCCATCTTGGTTATCTTTTTCTTTCTTTCTTTTTGTTACAAACACATCTACTTCATTATTTATGCTCCTATCTACTACATCAAAAGAATTCACAGGTGCTTTTTCTTTATCATTATCTCTTGTACCAGATGTAGAAGCTCTATCTGGACAATTATACTTATAATGACCCTTTTTATGACAACCATAACATACAACTTCAGAAATATTTCTTTTTGGACCTCTATCTCCTCCCTGAGAACTAAATTCTTTTCCTTGAAGAAGATTAATAGTTAACTGACCCATCTTTTTGAGCAGATCTTCATACTCAGTAGATGTACTAGGAGAAATATTTGTGCTCACCAAGAGTGGTTGTGGATTCTGGACCAAAGGTGTTGGTGTAGGCTCTACCTTAGCAACAATTTCTTTGGGCTCCTCTTCCATGCTTTCTTCTTGCCTTCTTGCAATCTCCTTTGCTTGTTCAAGGGTAGCTGGGTGGTCATACTTCACTCGTTGTCTGATCTCTGGCTTCATCCCAAGAATGAAGTGCTTACAGAGGAGATTATCCATGCCATTCATCAACCCATCCGCTAATCCTTCCTTCCGGATCTGGGCATCGAGCTTCCTCCTTAGCTCTAGAACACGAGCATGATAATCCCTTATCTTCTCCTTCTCTCCTTGGGATAGCTTTGTGATATCGATCATGAGATCTGCATATTTTTGTTGTTCACCAAATTCTTCAAGAAAACTTTCAGTTAATAAATCCCATGAGTTTTTCACATTATCACCTAGTGTTTCAAACCACCTAAGGGCTGAACCATCCAAAAAGGTAGGAAAAAATTTAGTCCATTGTTCCCTTCTTATGAGGCCATTACAAATACAAGATCGTTTAAACTCTTGAATGAAAGAGGAAGCATCTTCATTAGATTGGCTGAAAAAAATAGGAATCTTCCCCATTTTCAAAAGTAACCACAGTGAAATACCAACCCACAAGTACAATCAACAAGACTTATGTGCACAAATAATTGGAATCACTATAATAGAAAGTGACTTTACACCTTTCTACAGTAAAATAGGAATGACCACGGTAAACTATGGTAAAACTTGACTTACTGCGGTAAAAACTGACTTTACTGTGGTAAACACTATTCACAGTAAAAAGTGAAGTTACTGCGGTAAATACTATTCATGGTAAAAAAAAAGTGACTTTACTGCGGTAAAAATTACTATTCATGGTCATGGTAAAAAGTGACTTTACCATGGTAACTACTATGCACAGTAAAAACAAGGTTACCCTCCAAATGATTTCTGACTAAGTGGGAATATCTCTCCAGAAAATCCACCAACGAGGAATGGTCCCTGGCAACGGAACCAAAATGTCATCACCAATCCGGCACTATGATAATATCTTCACCGGGAACTCCTCGTGCTATGATTATTTACTAATGCACAAATTTTAGTTTGGTGGATGTAATCTGGAAACACAACAACAAACATAACACAAGAATACCATAGACTATGATATGAATGAATGATGACAAATCTGAAATATAAGTGTAAATTATAATATCAACATGAAATTGTTACAATCTCACCCATGAGGTACTTCAAGTGTTACCACTTCCACTTGCCTTCCAACAATAACTATGGGAGAAACTTCACAATTACACCTCTTAATGGCTTCTTTAACACACCTTCTAAATGATCCTTTCTTCACACACTTACTCATATAATATTTCTCACTACTTCCTTCTATGCTAAATGAGAGGGGGTGGCCTCTCTATTTATAGAAATTCAGGCTTATCCACCCTATCTCTAAGATAGGATAGGAAATCTACTTCTGAAGAATCATATTCCATGCCTTAACTCTTATCTTTACATGTAGGCTTATCTTCTAAGATAAGATAAACCTTATCATTTCACATGGGTTCCACCTTTTTAGACCTTTTACAAATAAAATACACAAAATATTTATGACATCACTCCTTGTCCTTATTACAAATATAATATTTCTAATTCCTAATCCTATAGACCCTACTTCTCTACTTACCTTAAACTTTGATATTTTAACATTACCGGACCACTTATGACAAATATTTACTTTTTACCACAACATTCCTATTGTACTTTGACTGTTACCGTACTCTACATTATTGGTGGCACTGTACCAACAATGTCACCGTTATCTTCTATTGGATGCCACTACTAATTATACTTAATAACATCCTATTCCTAATACATACATTAATGAAATAGAAATTACGGAGGAAAATTTTAATGTCGACAGTACCAGGATATGATATGGAGATGTCCTATAGATAGAAGACAAAGGACTACTAGGATGTGGCCCAGATTATAGATAATGAGAGACTACTTGGATGTCCTATAGATATAGCCCTGGATGAAGGGATTCAACTAGAATGCAGCCCAAGAATTGAAGGTACATGGATACCACAAGGTGACTCATAAATAGCATAAATAATGGAGGGCTACAAGGACATTTTCCAAGAATAGAAGACAATGGGCTACCTGGAGGTTACCCATAAGTAGAAAATAGAGGGCTACTATTGATTATGGCCATTGAATATAAGATAACCTGGCTACCCAGAGGTGACCCATTTAGTAGAAAATGGTTTCATGGCTACATATAAATGTCCCGATAATATAATATAGGAGGGTTGGCTGCTCAGGTGACCCCTTAGCAAGATAACTGGCTACTAGGATGAGGCCCAGGAATAGAGGATAAAGGGCTGATTAACTAGAGGTGATCCACAAATCCGATAATGAAGGGCTACTTAGAGGTAGCCCACATGTAGAAGAATATGATAAGATACCAAGTAGTGACCCATGCCCTTAGATTGTGATTGAGGAGTCGTGATAAATAAAGAATGATCGAGTGATGACAAGATAGGTCATGATCCTTAATGCTAGACTCAGGAATCTCATCATGGACAGAGGAAGGTCAAGATGAAAGAATACAGAGGACTGAGATCGAATGTTGATTATCTAAGGGTCTTACCTCTGCCTATTTCTTGATGAAAGGATATGAACCGCTTCCTCACTGTACATGAAAAATATCATGATTGGTCTACGTCTTCTAGATTTGATTTCTCATAACCATTCTAGAAGAATATCTTCATGTAAATCCCCATAAATGCTTGATTGGATTCTTAATTCTGAAATGAATTAATCTATATGGGTGTTTGCATTATTTGAACTAAAGAGGTCCAACATGTGTGGAAGATGTTTATAACATGTTTGATGAGGGGAATGCCCCTTGACAAGATACCTTGTGTCCACAAAGGAATTAGATAGTGATTACCTATATAAAGATATTTGAGCACATCGTTTCTTCTTAATGGTTCGACATGGACTTTTATCAAAACCACTTAATCTTTACCTCAAGTTCTGTTGAAGATCAAAAAAGGTTGATCAACATCAACCAATATTATTTGAAGATGGATATGCATTCTGATTGATAGAAGCAAGATGACAAAGTTAGGGAGCCTCAAAAGTAGACACCAAATTTGGGTCACACTCCCCTTGGTACCCCTCAAATAACCGAGACCCAAACATACTCATATTAACCACATGCCCCCTCACACCAGTGGATTAAGGTTAATTTAATTAAATTAATACTGAGATCCTCACAATATTATCATTTAATTACATTAATTTGACCAATTTCCCACCTCACCTAGACACCTCATCCAGCCACCTCACCCTAGACCTATTCTTGGCATGTTTCCATAACTAACTTGGACTAATCTTACTTCCTTAATGAGCTAAGATTTGGTCCAACCCTAAAATCAATGACCTAATATTTCTAAAACCACATTCCCGCTCATTCATCGAAGGGAATATATCCGTTCTAATCCATGGGTCAACTTGAACGTAAACTTTATCCAAGAAATTGAGAAAGATCTGCCCATCATAGTTAAAATTAGGGAATCCCACCTTAAAGAAATCCTAGTCAGACAAAAACTATGCCTCCAACCCTGTAACCATTGTAGGTTACCATTTATGGACCTAAGCAACCTTGTTTTTGGGTTGGCACATTATTCAAGCAAGATTGAGAAAAGGGGGTCCTACATGCAAGAAGAACGAGCATCCATTTCACGCATCCAGACATTAGAGCCATCACCAGGACAAAATTGGAAGCATTGCACTCAGAATCATTCAAGGGAGCCACTGCTAGATATCAACAATATTCTTCTAATCAAAGCCACCTCCCATTCAGCCATCAAAATGGGGCATCAGAAGAATAGTTTATTATGATCTACCAACATAGTCTATTTCAGTATGAGGAATAATGCAATTTTTTCATTATTGTTCATTAGTTATACTTTGCATGTCCATTTTCCTAAATTTGCTTATAGACTCAGCATTCTTTGTAAATAACCATTTTGATTCACCTTAGCATACCTGAGTGAGAAAATACCATTCTTACCTTAAATATGGGGATATTCTAGCAAAATCCCCACAGATCTGATCAAAGACCTTCCATCCACCCTCCCAACCTATAATGTGACGTCAGATCAGCTAAACCATCGGTCTCCCCTAAACCACCATGCTTGACAACTGGTCGTCTCTATGTTTTGACAATGATTAAATTATCCACAACCTTTGTAACAAGTAGATCTACCTTAGCCCAAAACCTGGCATGGCGGTCGATTTAATACATCATACAAGAACTTGACATAAGGTCTCATGTGTTTTAAACCAATTGATCAAGAACAGACCCAACAATCATCTCACTTAGTTGACCTAAACAACCCAGAACCTGACTTTGACCAGTGATCAATAACCTAACACCTACTTATTATTTAGATCTGACTATAACCTAACCTGTTATATTAGATTTTCTTATTGTGCTTGAATGAGATACTTAAATCATATCAACTAATAGGACTTTTTTTATTTCTTGCATTAATTTCTTTTAATGCAGTGGACTGACAGCCATCTAGGGAGTATCACACTTCCCAGATCTAGACACATGTTAGATTGTCCACTGGTTCATAAATCATTTAACTATCTTTTTGTGGTCTTGTTTTCTATTACAGGTAGTTCCTCCTAGCCAAAAGGAAGCTCTCAGTATTCAGCTGTGGATTGAGAAGTCAAGTAGTGCCTACAACAACCTTCAACCAATAAAGTTTACTAGGAAACAGACGTATTCCTCCTTACCCATTTCCCTTATCTATTTCTTCAGTTCAAAAGGTAAAGAAAATGGTGAAACAATCCTTGTACATATCCATGATAATGTGTCTCAATCATGGGTGTGACATAAAGGGCAACTAGAATAGAAGACGTAACATTCAAATAGTCAACACTTGCATTCTGACACTTGTTTCAACCTACATGCAAGTACGATGTAGTCAAAACTGTGGACACGACTTATTTCTAGATGGTAATATGTATGACGTTCACTTTTAACACGCTTAATTGACCACAAGAAAATAACATAATGTAATCCAAGTGGTGAGAAATCTAAACTAAGTGTAATCATCAAAGTATCGACATGTATTACAGGAACATAAAGGAAACTTAAGAAAAGTAGGTATTTAAGCTTTCCGATAAAAATCTTGAAAACTAAGAAACATTATGAACTCCAGTGCCTGTAATGGTAATGCACATTATTCCATATAAAGGGTCTTAACCAATGGAAGATTTACTTCCCAACGATATGGTGCAAAAAGTCCCTAATGCATATATCAACTACTAGTATACCAATTGCGAAAAGTAAAAAACAGTTTTATCTTGATATTCATTTCATGCCAAGGATTCTACATGTGCACTTCTTTGTCTTCTGAATCCAACAAATCTTACAGCTATCTCATCCAATTGGATTAATTTATCTAGGAGAGCAACTCAGGGAAACTCAGTGTTCAGTAGAAAATCAGATCCTCTCGCTCACATAGTTAGACAATCACATCACATGCACTAAAACTCAGACAGGTAAAACAAATTTTCTACACCAAACAACAACCGAAATAGCATTTATTGAGCTTCTATAAGTATCACTAAATGCCCATAGAAAAAGGCTCAAACCTTATCATCCTTCCTTCCTTAGAAATCACGTATCTCAAGTAGAATTATACATAGCAAAAATGTTGAAACATTCTAGAGTACCATTTAAATTGAAGAAAGGGTTAGTTCTATGGTGTCTCTATTGACTCTTCACTAGGATATCATTATAATGAATTCAATTCAGAATATCTAGTTTCTAAAATCACTAAGTAAGGAGCTCAAATGTGGACTTACTACCAATTTATAGATATTTACCCCAAAGGAACCTAGCTATTCATCTTCCAGATGAAACTTTTGTAAATGCAACATATTCCCACTTTAGATTTTTCAAGTAAACATTACATGTATGTTATAGCGCACCCTTTTCCTATAAAAAGAAGGTAGATCCTACAAAATTAATTTGTCCACTTCCAAATGGTTTCACACTTAAAGTTATATCAAAAGTGAAATCCCATCACAATATTATCCAAGCATCTTATTCTCTAGAGAATGATCAGATGTGTTAGGTGAGAAGAAATCCTTTGTAAATAGGATAATGTTTCCCATGATAGGCCAGCCAATACATTATGTCAAGCATTATGAGCTTCGCTGTGTATTGATATCGCTCCTAACTAGTCCCTCCATGTACTTTCTCCATGATGAAGGTATCTATCTCTTAAATTCCTTAGCAAAATGAGTTGCTGCAAGTTCCACATCTCTACCCATGAGGAATACAGGTATACTTCAATCAGGATCTGATTCCATGCATATAGACACATTTTATATATTTGCAAAGTTCCGATACCAACATTGATTTTCCTAAATTAAACATATAACTGTGAATGGCTAGGCTCCAGTATTCAAATTTTAAGAGGAATTCCTATGTCCTTTTTGAAGTGTATATTGGATTCCAATTTCTCTTTATCTTAGACATTTGTCCTTGTTATGGACTAGATTCCATTAGTCATCAATAGTTGTGTCTTCCCCCATTGTAGGTACATCCAAGTTGTACTGAATTTGACTATTTATACTATCCTGCAACTATGTATTACTTTTCCCTCTTTTCCCTCTAGTTAAGTGGATGGCATGATTTCACCAATAATTTAGAATCTAATTTCCAAATTCTAATTTTTTAATTTAAATTTCACTATTTTAGGATTTCTATTTTTTTAATTTTTAGGTTCCCCCACATAAGCCTAGCATCCACTAAATTACATAAGCATAGCAGTTACTAACTTACATAATCCTAATGGCCACTAACTTACATAAGAATAAATTACACTAGGTGAAATAATGCCAGTAGAAGGAATGTTACATCACCCTCTTAGTAGAAAGTTACATAATCCTACCCACTGCTAAGCTACATAAGCCTAGCATACGCTAAGTTACATAACCCTATCTACCACAAATTTACATCATCCTAACGGCCGCAATATATATAAGCCTGGCGGTTACTAAGTTACATAATCCTAACATCTGATAAGTTATTTAATCCTAGTGGTTGCTAATTTACATAAGCCTAGTGGTCGCTAAGCAACATAATCCTAATGGCCACTTGTTAGAAGAACAAAGGACTAAGAGGGGGTGAATCAATCATTACAAAACTTTAATCAATTTCAGATTTTCTTATTTAAACCATAAATCATTCATCATTCATTAATGTGTGCAAAGCATTCAATCAAATCAACATAACCATGTAAGAGACACAAGAAAAAAATATCTAAGTGGGAAACCATCAAGGGGAATAAAAAATACGGAAAATTATGATTATATTACTCAAATCAAAAGTATTTAGTGAAGCACCAAATTCACAAGGAGCACCAACCCTTAGTTTAGTGAAGCACCAACCCTTAGTTTAGTGAAGCACCAACTCCACAAGGAGGCTACAAACCCCTAAGATGGTCAACTACCCACTCAACCACCTTTTATATGAAGATATATGATATTTTTTTTGCAAGAACTAATGGAGATCACCTATTCATCTCACACACCTTCAAACCCTTATTCAAACCCTTGTTTCCTCAACTCAATATATCTCTCACTTTCTTCACTTGTCTTGGCATAAAACCCTTACACACACTCTCTTAAACATTCCTCATACTTTCCACACTTATTCAACTATGAAACAATGCCTTCATACCTATTTCAAACACACATATGGGTCGCACTTTTTCCCTCTCTATCAACTTGTGCAAATTTGAATTCAAACTTCACTTTTATATGCACTCCAACTCAAAAAAATAAAGGACGGTCATACAATTTTCGACCAAAAAACTTAAAAATCCCAACACATTCATCATTCATATTGGTCCCATATAGGTCGTTCATGCCCAAATGTACAAAATAAGCAAAAAACTACCTCAAAACCCCATCACCTAGATGACCTAAAACCACAAACACCATAACCATGATTATTCAAGATCCCAAATTCCTCATACATGTGAAATATAACATATAAACATCATCCATGGTCATTAATTATCTTTCACCAATCAAATTTATCATAACTAACTCAAGAAGGCTCATATCCTTCACAAAACAGTTGTTTCCAGGACCCTGTCTTCACCTTTGGGCCTCAAGACCACCCAAGAACATCTCAAATATGGCATGTAACCACTCATTGGAATCCCCTAGACATTTATATCACATCCATTCTTTATAGATCTCATGAAACATCCATATGTGCAAACCACACCAACTTTCCTCTTCACCAAATTGAGCTACCCAAGAAAGTAGTTTTACAAACTCAACTAGTTTGCACCCTTTATACCACTTTCAAGACCTCAAAATTCCTTAAATAGGAAAAAAATTCATCCCTCTTCACTCTCCAACTGATATCAAGCATCAAATCATCTCATGCATCTCATACATCTCAATCTTTCATCCTGAGAAAATACAATATGTCCTGAAGAAACAAACAACCTTCTTCTCACAAAATCAAGCTGGATGACCTATCAAATATCATCATCATGAGACAAACCATATACCATTGGAAATCCCTCTGAATCCTCTTTCCATAAAATCTTACATTTCCTTCCAAATCCAAGTGGAAGGCCTTCAACCAAGCCCATCTTTGAAAACTTGAAACTGCTCATAAACTGCCTTATGACCTGTCTTCATAAATAGGGCACACTTTTCCATTTAGAAGCTCAACCATGATCTGAAACCATCATGTAAATCAATTAAAACTACCATGATAAAAAAAATTCAATTTATTTTGCAACTCCTTTGGAAAACCTTGTCCCCAAACTGAACTTCTTCATAAAACTTGCATTTTTCAGGTGGGGTCCACTCATCACCACATGCTCTATCTTACCTTTCTAGAAATATGGAGGATTCTATACATCATCCAATCATAATAATAGCACAAGAAATCAATTTTGGGAACTTACCAAGAAAATATTCTCCTACCACTTTTGACCTAGGGTTTCAAACTCACAAAAAGTTGTTTACCTTCTTAACATTCATTTATAAAAATGACACAATGAAATAACCTTATTATTTTTGTGAAAAATTATTAACTCAATGAAAAATCATCCCTAAAATCCACAAAGGTCCCATGCAAAGCACACAATCCAGGGTGAGCACCAGAAGGTGCAATTCGAGTTAGAAAACACTCTTCTTCTTGGAACCTGTTTCACAAAAAACATCATAACTTACAAAATATTCTTCAGAATGACTCCAAATTTTCTCAAACCTCTAGGAAACCCATGTTCACCATCTCCAATCATCATCATAGCTCAAATATGTCTCCATATTCTCAACCCATCTCATTTGCATGACTAGCCCTTGGGGTTTTGCATGGTTTAGGCTAGGGTCAACTGAACCAACACTATAACTCATCATGAAACCTCTCCAAAAGGCCCTAACATACCTTAATAATATTTATCACATACCTACATGCATCCATGAGCTCACATGGCTCTACAACTCATCCTCATGCCTCCAAGCACCTAGACCTGGGTCTAGATGAGCACCTAAACTTGGTCTTCAACCTGTACCTACACCCTAAAACTCATGTGAGTGCCTAAAAACTCCCCAAACATGCTCTCCATGCTTCTACCATGCTCCTCAAGCCACCAATCAACTCAAACCACCATGCACCATCACCTAGGCTAGCTAGGTCACTTGACTAGGCTTGCTAGACCAAGCCAATCTCACTGAATCAACTCATGCCATCATGAAACCACCTAAATCTCCATGTCATCAATCCTACTAAGAATCATCCTTTGACTCTACTCCATCATCCTCTTTGTCATTAATGATATTTTACATCAATGACAACACCTAGAACTCAACATTCCAACAATCTCCCCCTTTGTCATTGATGGAAAACTACCTATTCTTCTCCCCCTTTTTACATTAATGATAAAACATACTTGTACCTACATGATCTTAAATTTTCTCAACTTATTAGGATCACCTCTTAGTTGTAAACATCAACCAAAATCATCAAAATAGCTCACAAACTTGTAATTTCTTCATCTTGATCTATTTTGAACCTCTTCAAAACTTTATGACTATACTCCCCCTGGAAAGAGCATACAAAACACCTATTCATGCCAAAAAATAAATATTTGGATAAAAAAATTCTTACCTTTCTTGAGTTATCTCAACTTGTAAAGACATCAACTTCTTATCACATCCATATTTTGAACTTCATTCACTCTTAGGACTAAGATTTAAGACCATTTTTCAGTGCATTCTAATCACTTGTAAAGATCTAGAACCAATGCAACTTTATGAACATGCCAAAAATTATGACTGGGATTAGACCTCATACCATCTTACCTTCTAGTAGAAAACAATCTTAAAAAATTCAAGCTTCTTACCTACCATGTCTTTTCAAAGGTCACTACTTCAAGGACGGTCCTAAATCCCTAAGACCCTTTTCAGATCATTTAAATGCAATTTTACAAAGCCCTATTATTCTAAGCCATGAAAATTACTCCTTATAATATCCCTTCATAGACTCGTACCATTATTATAGTAGAAAACACTAAAATTTAACTTCTTACCTTGATTATTTTGATGAAGATGACTCAACCACTTTGACCTTGGAGGCCTCAAAGCCTGTGACATCAATCTTTCATCCTTCTTCCATGTTACATAAACCCTTAGATGAAGTACCTACTCACAAGACCATTTACATTTGAAATTTAACAATCCTTCTTTCATTCAAGTATCAATCAACCTTATCACACTTTATACCATATTCAACTTGGTTCAAACATAAAGACTGCCCCTTCTTTTTGCCTTAGACACCCTATAGAACACTATAACATGCAATAGCTCACTTGCAACTCTGATGTCACATTCATTTCCATTTCACACAGACATAAGCAACCACAACTCACACTTTAATCATTTATTTAGTTTCTTTCACTAACATTCCCTTATTCAATTCCTTCACAAGACATCTTTGAGGTCTTTAGGCAAAATGATTCTTGAGATCACATTTATATCCTTATAACTATACATTAATTTAGAAAAAAACCTATATACCAAAGCATAACAAGATTTTCTCTCCTTTAGCACTAATGACCAAGTCTTTTCCACTACCTTAGCACTACTAGACACCTTACATGTAACTTGATCAAGGTCATAAGGTACAATCCCCCTACCTTATTAATCATTCAGTCCCTGTAGATCCTTATTTACTTCTTCTTACAAAACTGTAGCATCCATTCATATCCTCTACTAACACAACTCAAATATTTAACAACTTAGAGCTTAACCGTTTCTCATTTGAAATGTCTTGGTCTTTCTTCATGCACACTTATGGATTAATATACACCCTGGTAACATAATTATAAGGATCTAAAATCACATGAAATTCATTAATGTCATTCTGACCTTTACACATGTAAATACTCATATCATACCTTTATGATCTTATATCCTTCATTCACACAGTCTTCAAGAAACTTCTACACTATGATATTTGAAAGGAATACACATTAGTCATCCTACATTTCTACCTAGGACCCTTCGTAGATAACACCACTTTTCTCCTCTTCCTCTTACCCTCTTGCATCCCTTTTAATATTGCATGAGATGAACCTTCTGCATCTACCACAATTGTACTCTAGAACTTTCACAATACCTAGTTCACCTAAGATGATACCAATTTAGTCTTTTAACTCCAAAATATGCTTCATGATACTTTGTACCTCAATCCAGCTCTATGCACAAGATGCACTTTGATTAGTTTCCTAAAGTTTCATTAATTATGTACAACTCACTTGTATTAATCACATACCTAGAGTTCATACTCCTTGCACCCACTGAACACTACATATTAAAAGCAAAACATCCTTTCAGAAACCTTACAATGTTGTTCTTCATAACTTGTACTTTAGACAATCGACCTTGAGAACACTTCATTGATTCAGTGAAAATTGACTATCAACTTGTATCTTAACTCCATGTATAATACTTTAAACTTCCTTTAATGACCAAATTACAAGTTAAACCTATTATCTCACTCTTTACTTATCTATCTTCTTTCACAGGCTACTAGCCCTGTCTCCAAGTAGAAACTTCACCCCTATATTTTTGCATTTTTACTTTCAAAGAGAAACATTCACTAATTTTGAGTACCCATTTTTCATGCTTAAACTATACAAAATTTCACTGACATACCTTATTTTCCAAGAATGCTTCTAAAACCAAAAGTTCAACTTACAAATTAGGTCTTTAAAGCACTAGTTTTACTGTCGAGATAATGATTTACCATTATAATTTCATAACACACCTAAACTTTCAAGTATATTTTCTTCCTAACATGATAAAGATCATATGGTTATCAATATCTTCTTTCATTCACTCCAACTCTATTTATAGCATTTTTGTGTAAATCCTGGGTTAGGGTTTTTACAAATCCTTAGAGAGGATTTTTTAGTAACTCACTTATTCCAAGATTTCAAAACTCCAAACTGAGATCAAAATTTTGATGTAAACTTGAGATACCTTTAACAAATTCTCTATAGGAATCCTTCAATTAATCACCATGAATACAACCCAATTTTGGATTTGCTTTAAGTTTCATAGACCACTATACTGACAACCTATACTCTTACTACTAGAGAAGCTTGTAATTACCATTTATACAGTAACCTTCAAGTTCATCATATGAAATCATGAACCTTCATATAGAAATGAAACAACCTGATATTTCAAGGATTCTTCTTATCATCACTTCTTGAGCTTGACATGTTCTCTTAATCTTCTCCTTTATCAATGGACTTGAAATCATCCTTAGATACCATATTTAGAGCATGATTTTCAATCATATACCTAACTCATGAATGCTCCATACACCTGTAGATGCTCTACAACATCCATATCTTTTCTTGAGACCTTGATAGAATAATTTCATTCATCCTTGACCCTTCTTAATTTTAACATTACAGAGCTTCTTTACATGATATCTCCACTTTGATAGAATTACTGACACAACATCTGGACACAACATGAAAAATACAATAGATAAAATTAGATAACCTCAACCTTAGACAAAGATAAGACAAATTTTCTTAATGTACACTAAACTATGACTAAGTACTTCACAATAACATCAACATCTTGACATGTCACAATCAACTAGACATTCTTAATCATGACATACTTCCCTTGATATTGTACCTATAGTTACTCAAGATTGGACTTAGAAAGAAATATCAATTGTTCATGCTCAGACCAATATAACTCTCATACACTTGTTAAACTACCAAAACAAGATTCTATAGACTTCAACAACAGTACTCATAGTTTTGAAGAACATAATAGTACAAACTTAGAGACTTTTGACTATAACCACATTTTCTATGACTTGAAACAAAAAGGAAAAGCTAGAAACATACCTTGATAAACTTGGTGACACACCTTGACATACCTTGACATACATGAAAAGACTCCATAACAGCATACTTTAAACCCATATCCCCCCTCTTTCCAATGCTTCTTTGGATCAATACACCTCGAAGAATCCTAGTAGAGGTATATATCATCATGTTAAATCTAGAAGAGTCACTTGAAGAGGTCCTAAGCCCTCTTAAAAACCTGAAATCCACCTCCATTCATTTGTTTCTAATCTAACATTGCTTATTTCTCATCTTTCTAATGGTTGTCATCCATTTCATCGTCTCCTTAAAAAGGATGTCTCCTTCAAATGGGATGATGAATTCCAAAAATCCTTTGATGCCTTAAAAAAATACCTCCTCCAACCACCTGTGCTCATTCCCCCTAAGGATGACCAACCATTTTACCTTTACATTTCTACTACTGATCATTCTTTGGGTGTCATGCTTGCTCATCATGATGAGAAACAAAGGGAGAAATCACTTTATTATATAAGTCATATGCTCTTAGACTACAAAACTAGATATACTCATGTCGAAAAAATCTACTTAGCCTTAGTTGTTTTTGCCACTAAACTTTTCCATTACGTACTCAACCACAAAACTTTTTTTGTCACCAATACTGACCCCTTACATTACATGTACGCTAAGCCCTACTAACATCAACGTGCTACATGTTGGCTCTGCTTCTTGCAGACTAGAATCGATTCATCCATCAAAAAATATATCAAAGGCATTTACACTGCAGATGACCACTCTTTCCGAAAACCAACTTCTAACTTCGATTTCCTTATGAATCCATCGCTACCCTCTCCTATACGCTACCTTTACCAAATGACCTTTATTCTTAATGGTTCCAAAGGTTAGCGTGGGCGGGTGGTGCAAGAGATTATCCTCATTCCACTTGACAGAGCATATCATTATCTTTCAAACATAGTTGGATTATACTAAACAATTATCACTGACTGGAATATGAACACTGTGTTAGGTTCTTCAAACTGCCATAGCCTTAAATGTTAAATCAATTAATATCTTTGGCAACACTCAATTGGTTGTGAACCAAATTAATGGTATATACTCATGTCATAATGAGATAATTCAAAAGTATAAACATCATGTTGACATGATTTTGACTACCTTTGACCATTAGAAACTTCAAACCACATGGGTTCCACTAATAAATTTGGAGACACATGGCCTTATCTTGCTTCTCAAATTCCCGCTTCGCCCTCCGACTCAAAAATATTTTCCACAGTACAAAGGTTTCACTCACCTTCTTATCTAATCCAAGACTTCAAACTTGCAGTAAATATGGAAACTGACCCATGTGACTTTTGGTATAATCAGTTTACTAACTATCTTTCCCTTTCAATTATGCCTCAGTTTTACTCGCAATGGCAAGGAGCCTTTCTCACAAAGCGGTCTCTCACTATGTCAACATGGTGGGTTCTCTCTAAACATGGCTTGAGGTATCCTCTTACGATGCCTTACACGTTCTGAAATCCATAACAATCAATGGAAGTTCACAATGGGATTTGTGGGGGTCACTTCAGTGGCTTAGTTGTCGTTAAGCGTATCCTTCTCCTGGGCTATTACTAGCCAACCCTAAACCATGATTGTTGTGAATATTTCAAGTGTTGTGTAAAGTGACAGCAACATGCCAATCTTCATCACACCCCTAGTCACGCCTTACAGGTCACACGAGACCTTTGACATTTCTCTCAATGGGGTTTGGATCTTTTCAAAGAGATCAACCCTCATTCTTCCCAATTTCATCAATGTATTATTACCGCTATCGAATATTACACTAAATGGGTGAAAGTAATACCTCTTATTTCTAAAAAAATTGATAAAATCCGTGAATTCATCAACCATCACATCATTTTCCACTTTGACGTTCCTCACCGCCTCATCACTGATAATAGAAAACAATTCAAAAAAAAAACCTATAAAAACTTTGTGATGCCTTTGGCATTCAACTCAGTTTTTCTTCACCTTATTATCCTCAAACAAATGGCTAAGCTGAATCAACTAAAAAAACCCTAAACAAAATTCTTATGAAATTGGTTGATGATCTGGTAAGGATTTTCACATGCACATTCCTTTTTCCTTATGGGCTTATCGCACTAGTATTTGCACCTCAACTGCTGCCACACCTTTCTCTTTATTCTATGGTACAGAGGTTGTCTTACCTCTCAAAGTCCAAATTCCATCTCTTTGTATCTCACTCAAAGATATGCTCAATGATGATGATTTTCTCTAGGACCATTTAGCACAACTTGATTTATTAGACAAGCATCGGTTAAATGCTCTTGATCACCTCCAAATCTACCAAAAATTTATTAAACGTGCCTACAATAAATGTGTCCAAGAACGAACCCTCCTGGTCAGCGACCTCATCCTAAAGGAAAATCAACATGTAACAAAAGTGGAGAAAATTAAACGAGGAAAATTCACCCCTAATTGTCTTGGACTCTATATCATTACTCATGCATATGGATTGAGTGCTTATCGTTTATCTCCACTCAAAGGTAAACTCAAATCCGATCCCCTCAATGTCTTGCATCTTTGACCATTTTATTGTTGAATCAATTCATCTATAATATTCTATCTATTAAAATATTTTCCCTTGAGTAACATTCACCTTCCACCTACCTATTTTTAAGGATCAACGATTAAACAAGAATCATGTGATTACCTGTCACCTTTCAGCCTTATCTTTAATATGAGTATCACGGCTCTACTCATGGCATGATTCTCATGGATACTTTTAGTCCTTTACAATATGGAATCCCATGGTCGTTCATCACTTAAAACCTCTCTTTCATAGCTATCCCTTGTATGTTATGGTTTTGTCTTCATAAACGAATCATATACTTCTCTATAGTCTTGTCCATGACCTAAAATTCCAAAAAAAAAATTCGAAAGTAATATATGGGATTTTCAAATTCAAAACTCCTTGATTCAAACTTCTAGTAAAAATTTGTTTCCTCAAAAGGGACATCTATCTTTCTATCTTGCTGTTATAAATAGACTTCTCCCTCGAAGGACAACTATACAAAGCTAGCCATATTGTATATAGTCTATCACAAAAAGAAGACTATTTATGCAAAAATAAAATGAAATATTCTGAAGCTTCCCACATCGATTAGCATCATGAATATCTCAAGGAGATATTCTATTCATCCCACATAGACTTCTCGCATCGATCAATCTATAAAACAAAAGAAAAAATAAAAAGATAAATTTTTCCTCATGGACTTTCCTATTTTGATATTGGGTATCTTGTAGAATAGGCATGTTGTCTTGCACCAGGGTTATGACAAAACAACCTCTTTCACCTCACCATCTTTCCTTTCTAATCTTCTTTCTACTCAAGGGACATTCTGTAAATGCGACATTTCATGGTCATGTGACTTTCTTCACCCTTAGAATAGTCACGCATGCAATGCATTTAGGGTCTTACGTTCATAAGCCAATATTTGATATGATAGACTCATAATGGTTCTTACCAATCAGGCGGATTTTTATCTCCTCTCACCGTTCACCTCTTTTCTTACTTATTGATCTTCCTTCACAGGACCAAACCTTCGACACTTACATTCTAGGATTTCTTCTCCCTCAACCATGCATATTCAACCTAAACTTAACCATGCCTAAATGACCTAAACTCAACCATGCTTAAATGGCCTAAACTCAACCATGCCTAAAATGACCTAGACTCAATCATGCCTAAAACCTACCGACCCATTCATCTCCCCTATCATATTTTTTCCTTAGCCTATGGGAGAACTACATCGTCCTGAGGCCCCTTTTTACCGGGGCTATGTAGGCATCACTCTGAGGGCATGGGGCCCTTAGAGGTTAGTTTGGCCACTTTTTCCCCTAACCAATTTCCCCCCTTTATATTCACAGTTTACCCTAGTTAGTTTCCATTTTACAATAAACTTGCAAATTAAACAATCATAAAAACATACCTACCTATGATTTTATAACATCCACAATATCATACATCAATCATTCAACATTTCCATGATATCAAATACTTGGAAATTTGACCACAACATACATACAATCCATTATTTATATAATATCAGTAACTTGGAAATTACCTAGACTCCACCATGCATGTACTAGACTCAATCATGCCTATACATGACTCTAGCATGCCTATACTTAACTCCCCCATGCATATACATGACTCCCCCTTGCCTATACCTAACTCCACCATGCCTATACCTGACTCACCATGACTACACCTAACTTAATCATACCTATACCTGACTCTATCATGCTTAGATGACATAGAATCAATCATGCCTATACCTGACTCCGTCATGCCTAGATGACCTAGACTCAATCATGTCTAACTCACCTAGTTCCTATGGTACACAATAACAATGGAAATTAAAAAAAGTAAATCATCCATCCAACAAACATATTCAACTATATACTGGGAGTGTTTTTGTATCAATACATATATACACATATATAAATAAGTCTCAGTATCTCAAAACTCTCATGTACAATCTCGCATCTTCGGCACGCAGGCCGGTATATATATAAAAAATAAAAATGATCGTACAATATCCATTATGGATATCAATCACCCCCACTTGATGCCCTCCTCTCTGGTCTCACCTATCTCCTCCTCCCTATCAGTCAATCACCCTGCCAGCATCTCTCCACCCTCGGTTGGTCCCTGCCTAACCTCCATCTCCTCCTCCTACTCCCTCTCTCAGCTCCGTCATGGCCATGAATCCACTCCTCTGCCCACAACAAATCAAATGGATCCACTCAATCTCATGGGCCCATCCACTAGATACCAATCACCTCCTCACAGACTGCTGACTCCACTCACGACTTGGCACATTCATTTTCCACTTCCAAACCTCTCACTTGTCATTTTCTATAACTGACAATCACTAACTGAATCCGTAAAAAGCATATTTTTCCTTTTTATCCCCAAATCGACATGAATGATGTCAGTCAATTCAAACCCTATTCAACCAATATCGGTTAAAATTTAACCGACATCAGTCACCTCAATTAACCATATGGCCTCAAAAATGTATTTTTTGCCCAAACAAATGTCGTTCTTGCACCATTTACCCTTAGCATTACCTATTAGGTTCACCCACAAGCCTGCCATACCTATTCTATTTCCTTAATTACACTTAGGGACATGTTATTTATTTATATCTCGACCTTACCTATGCCTTGACCAACATACCTTGGCATTAACCTCCTTTTGTGACATTTCAATTCGTGTATTTGTTATAAATTGTGATAATGCTACTCGTGTGGTTTAGCCTAATAACCTTACCTTACCTGATGTCATGATGTTTATCCTGACTAAACCTTTGGTGCCCTAGAATAAAACCTATTACCTGTTCCTACACCTTGCCTAGTTTTGATTCAAGATCATATCCTATACCTTGGATACCTAAACCACTTTAACCTTGTTTGGATAAACCTATCGACCTTTGATGAAGTAGAGTTTGTAATATCTTCAACCTGGTACCTTATTGCAATCTATACATATGTGTGTGTTTTATTTTCATTACCTATTGACCGACCCAACCATTACCCTTACCTACAACCCATCCACCCATGTTTTTATTAACAACCTATTTATCAAACCATTTATTGACTATGTTTCCTACATCATCAGTTCCTAGTTTGAGGGGGATCACTTTCATTCATACTCGGGGCAATCTAATCTTTGTTCATACCTAGGACACAGACTTCCTATCTTTGTCAGCATCGCTTACCAATACAAGATATGCAACAAAAGGTGCAAATGTAGACGCCAAATTTGGGTCACTCCCCCCTTGGTTCCCTTTAATTAATTAAGGTAACACATCATGGCCCCTTCATCCCATATTAATATTCATCCTCACATTATTAATCAATTTAATTAAGTTAATTTCATGCTCACACCTCCACCTCATCATTACACCTCACCCTAGACCCATTCAGGGGCATTTAACTCACAATGACCAAGTCATCACTCTCAACACCGATTCATCACTCTGAGTGTTGAGTCACTACTTGACCTAACTAACCAAGAATTCTTTCTAAACCTAACTATATTTCTTCTAAGATATTCCTACCTATTCTCACGAGAAATCCACTTTCGTAAGCAGAATCAACTTGGAAAACACGCCAAATTTGGGAAGATATGCCTATTTTTGGTAAACCTAGACTTACCCGTCTTAACCGGCATCGGTTATCCCTTGACCGATGTCGGTCACCTAACCACCATTGGTTACTTTATATACAATTTTACAACCTTTTACCTAGGTTGGTCATTTTCAGTTTGGAGAGAACCATTGCATTCAAGCGTGAATACAATCCCTCTCAGCATCTAAGCCACAAAATAATCAACCACAGGCCCAAGCAAGCATTTGGTTCTCCTTCAGAGTATGAGAATACTCACGAGAACACTATGAGAGGATTGTCACGGAAATGACTCTAGAATCCCTTCACGGATCAACTACCATCCACCTTCACCTACCAGATCTATAAAGGCAAGTAAGTATTTGTGATTTCAATCATATTGTGTTTTCTTAAATTATAGATTCCTTACCTATTTCATTATACTTTATTTCTTCCTGCATTCCTTTATCTCCATCTCCTCACCAATCTACCAACCCAACCACCTATAGCATTTTTTCCTTCCATGACTTCCCCCTTTGTATCCCTGAGTCTTCTTAGTAATATTACGAACCTAACCACATCCTTCCCACTCTCTGTGAAATCACAGAGAAGCCCAAAACCCATTTTTATCAAATTATTTTCAATTTCCCCTATTGACGTCATTTACCTAACCATCATCAGTTTCATCTCTATACCAACATCGGTCACCTGATCGATATCGGTCTCTATGTAATTTCATTCCTTTTGACCAGTAAGCCTCTTGATCAACCAAAATCAACCCATACCTCACCCGATCAATCCCAGACCCCTGTCAGACCTGCAAAACCTAGAATAACCTACCAAAACCTCTAGATCTAATCATAACCTTACATGTTATTTTATATTTTCTTATTGTATTTGCACGAGATACCTAAATTGTATAACTACAGTAGGATTTCCTTACTTCATGATATTTGCAATATTAATTTATATTTGAAAGTGTATTGACATCCTTCTAAGAAGCACCTCACTTCCCAAATCTAACATTCGCTAGGCATTCCACTAACCTATATTATTAATACTAATTGGTGGTCTTGTTGTGTTTCTTATACAGGTCATTCCTCCTAGCCAAAGGGAAGCTCACACAATCATCTTGGATTAAAAATTCATTAACGCATGCATTCAACCTTCGATCTACATATCATAGGTATTCCTCATTAACCATTTACCTTCTATCTGTTTCATCCTAGAAAGAGTAAAACTTATTGGTGGAACACCTAGAGGTATGGCCTTCATCATGTTACCCATGTATAGAACATTTGAAGATGGTTATAATGAGGGCCTCCCCATTTGATTCCATGCATCTAGAGTAAGGACATTTACCTCCACGCATGTGTCAATTAATATATTACTTAGGATCCACCCATCAAAAACTACATTCAGTGTGATTTCCTTATCATAATCAATGTTGTGAGGAGGTAGGTTAGCATGTAGGACTTGTCTCTCGTGCTCTCCTCCTGCGCGCAGTACCTTTTCTCCCAGCTATTTACCCAACAAAGGAATAATGTTCTCCTACCGCAACATTCGACATACTTCCCTAATCTCGTTCATATCCTACTGAGGAACCTCAACACTCTTCTTCTACTCTAACTGGCATGATTTCTCCTTCAGAAATTGGATTTCTCCTTGAAAAATCCTAATCACCTCCATGATTTCTTGGTACACCTCCTTCTAGTAGTTAGGATCGAGATATTTCCCATGTATCACTTCTTATCTTGTGATAAGATTCATATGCTTTTGTTCCTCTAGGGCGCATGCAGTCGTAGCGCGTGTAGTGACCAAAATAGGCTCTAGCTCGAAGTTAAGTGTGTTCATGTATAAGCTGAAAAGCTATGAAATGAGGTTAGAAAACTGTAAAGCTTAACTAACTCATCTATGGACCATAAGATAAGAGATAAACAAGGGAAACTAACATGCAAGCACTATAAATTTGACAAAAACATCAAAAAGTAACATGTATATTACTCTCTACTCTTTGAATGCTAATTTAAATGAACCTAGAAGATCCTGGCAATCATTTTTGTTGTTTTCTCCCAAAAATAGTGAAGAGATCTCTCCAAGTTGGCTACAAGGCCAACCTTGGATCTTCCCTTACTAACTAGATTTGGAGTTGATGGATGTAAGATGGAGGAGTTTTTAACAATGGAGTATGGCCAAGATCAAATGTCTTATAGCTTAAAGCTACCACAAATGAGGTCTAATGCCTTTCCAAAGTCTTATGATATTTTTTTATGTAAACAAGGTGGAAGGATGAAAGGGAGGGGTGGCCCTTCTATTTATAGTTTTCCACTTGGGAGAGTTATAATTTGGGTGTATGTGGGACTAAAGGTAAGCCAAAAAACACTTTTATATTAGATTAGAATAAACATGCTTTAGGCTTAGTTAAGCTAGCTTTAGGCTAGTTAAGTGTGATTAGTGAGTGATTAGATACTCATTGAGAGTTGGGAGGAGTCTGCTTAACCATTTGTGACTGATAGATAGCCTAGGAAGCCTATAGAAGTGGTTCAAAGAGAACTAGGGAGGTTCTAAATGGTCGAAAAGAGGAATGTCTACGCTAATAAGAGAGATATTAGCCCAATTAGCTAATTATAGGAGGAATATGACCAAAGAGTAAGAGTGTCATGAATGGGAATTTGAGAATGGAGCAAAGAATGGGGAATTAACGAAGTGTCGTTTATCGGTTAAATTGGAAGAAATGCTAAGTGTAAGCATATTTTAGGTGTCTACATTTTCCCCTCTTTGGGGTGGCGTAAGTAACGTCACTTCAAAGAAAGTAGACAAGTATAAACATGTAAAATTTTGTAGGGATAGAATAAAAATGAGTAGAATGAAGGATGTCCCCTCGATTGTCAATGTGGTGATGAAAGAGGCTGATTGACGATCGAAAAAGATGATAGAAAGATAACAGAAGAAAGAATAGTGTGAAGAAATGAAAGGGGATATATCAGAAAAGAAGTATGAGGAAGGGGGGATGAGCTAACATCCATCCAGTGCCTTTTAAACAACTTTATTTTCATCATATTGTTAATGATCTTCATCATCGGTCCTTATTAAAAAGAATGAACACAAGTGTAGTATGACATGAAAAAACATATACGAATAAATTTTCATTGCTTAAAACACCAACTCCATGCAACATACAAAATGCAATGCAATACGAGAAAGTAAAACATGCCTAACTCCATGCAACATACATAATGCAATGCAATACGAGAAAGTAAACAAGCTAACCTAATAGAGAAACATAATGTAATGTTTTTGTTATCAAGATTCAGTTTTGACTTATGTGAATTAATGACAAGGGTTGACAATGGTGCCCCAAGCAAGGATACATACAAGGGGACAAATGGAGGACACTTGGGTCCAATGAAAAAGCAATTGTGCATTATGACACAGTACCAAGCAACTCATTGTGCCCTAGAGTATAGACATAGTAAGAAAACTAACTTTGTTAATGAGGGTAGATCAAAATGTTCCACAAGTAATTTATGACAAGAACAAGCAAGGACCAAAGAACTACATTTTGTAGGATGATTTTCGATTTTTAGAAGTTTTTCTGAAACATATTTGAATATTTTGATTTTTCTAACATATTTGAATTTTTTGATTTTTTTTAAGTTTTCTGAAGCTATGTACAGGAAGACAAAGAAACGTGGATTCACCTAGTGATAGATGGGATGTACAAGGGAAAAATGCCACGCACATGCTCAAGAAAGTGAAGATGTGAAATTTCCCCAATGATTAAGTGGGAGTATTCAAAGGAAAAATCTTCATGCGCTAATGATGAGCGGGGGATTGAGGCCAATATGAATAATTTCAACATGATGATGAACGTAAACCATGAAGTGTTGGGAAGGATCAAGGATGCCCGCAGTGTAAGCTGGCCAAGAAACACATAATAGGAAGGAAGTGGGTGATTGTTTATTGAATGAAAGGACAAAGTCCCACAAACATGGAAAAAAGTAAATATTGTACACATGGATGTTCTGAATGAAAATAGAAGAACGATGTGAATGATATGAATGTAGTTTAGAAGCCTCGCCATGAAGAAGTGATTAGCCAAAGTCACAAATCGTGAGACAAGACATGCACTAAAGAAAGAGTTTGAACAAGGTCCAAAAATGACACTTGGTAACATACTAATCATGTTTTCTCATAGAGATCCAGTGTATGCACGTGAAATTTATCACCTCTTGAAGGGAAAATTTAATAGACAGCAAGTGAAGATGATATAAGATACTAGTATTTAATGTGAACAAGGAAAAGTTGCAAAAGCTATGGAATGAGGCTAAAGAACCTAAAATATTTTCCAACTTGTTTATGGACCATAAGATAAGAGATAAACAAGGGAAAATAACATGCAAGCATTATAACTTTGATAAAAACATAAAAAACTAACATGTATATTACCCTCTACTCTTTAAAAGCTATAAAACATGAACCTATTAAGATCCTAGCAATCATATTTGTTGGTTGTTTACTCCATAAGGGTGAATGAATCTCACTAAATGGATACATGGACAAGTTTAGATATTCCATTACTAACCTATCATGGGTGCAAGATGAAGTTAATTTAATGTTAGATGGCCAAGATCAAATGCCTTATTAGCTTGGCTGATTCAAATGAGGTCTAATGCCAAAGGAGATAACAGGAAGATTGAAAGATGGAAGCTCTACAATGGATGGATAATGAATGCTTTGAAATTGAAGCCATAGGCTTGTATTTATAGATTTCAACTTGGGAGAGCTTGGAATTTGGGTGCATGTGGGACTAAAGGCAAGCCAAGAAGCACTTTTATATTAGATTAGGATAAACATGCTTTAGGCTTAGTTAAGCTAGGTTTAGGCTAGTTAAGCATGATTAGTGAGTGATTAGAGACTCATTGAGAGTTAGGAGGAGTTTGATTAACCATTTGTGACTGATAGATTGCCTAGGAAGCCTGCAGAAGTGGTTCAGAGAGAACTAGGGAGATTTTGAATGGTTCAAAGGAGGAATGTCTAGCTAATAAGAGATATATTATCCCAATTAGCTTATTATAGGAGGGATACGATCGAATGGTGTTGTAAATGGGCATATGAGAATGGATCGAAGAATATCTAATTAATGAAGTGTCTTCAATTGGTTGAATTGGAGGAAATGCTAAGTGTAAGCCTATTTTAGGTGTCTACATTTGCCCCTCTTTGGGATGGCGTAAGTGATGTCACTTCAAAGAAAGTAAACAAGCATAAACAAGTAAATTTTTTGAAGGGATAGAAGAAAAATGAGTAGAATGAAGGATTCCCCCTCAATTGTTAATGGGGTGATGGAAGAACTTGATTGATAATTGAAATGATGACAGAAAGAGAAAAAAGAAAGAATAGTGTGAATAAGAAGAAAAGAAAGGTGATATAGAAGAAATGGAGTATGAGGAAGGGGCAATGAGCTAAAATCCATCCAGTACCTTTTAAACAACTTTATTTTCATCATATTGCTAGTGATCTTCATCATCAATCCTTATTAAAAAGAATGAGAAAAAGTATAGTATGACATGAAAATCCATATACGAACAAATGTCCATTGCTAAAAACACCAACTCCATACAACATACAAAATCCAATGCAATATGAGAAAGTAAAATATTCCTAACTCCATGCAGCATACATAATGCAATACAATACGAGAAAGTAAAATACACCTAACTCCATGCAACATACATAATGTAATGCAATACAAGAAAGTAAACAAGCTAACATCACAGAAAAACATAATGTAATGTTTTTGTTATCAAGCTTCAGTTCTAACCTATTCGAATTAACAAAAAGGATTAATGACAGTGCCCCAAGAAAGGATACATGGGAGGGGAATAATGGAAGACACCTTGGTCTGATGAAAAAACAATGTGCACTACAAAATAGTACTAGGCAAATCGGTGTGCCCCAAAGTAAAAAATAAGTAAGCAGCTTAGCTTTTGTTAATGGAGGTAGATCAAGATGATCTCTGAGTCATGTTTTTGAATTAGTACTTTAGTAATCAACAGTCAGGGGACAGTAAGTCCCTCCTCTTTATGGGAGAGATTATTGAAAGTGAGAAGAAAGTCTTATATACAAATATACAACTTTAATATTAACGAGGACTCCTGATCCTTTGAAATGTTTTATGCTGATAAAGATTATCAATACATAGAAATAGAAAAACAAGGAAACTGAAAGGGAAAAGCACAACAGTACTTTCAGGTAATATAGTTAGTTCG
>JAHRHJ020000127.1:0-101635 GCA_019776745.2 Taxus chinensis
AAATTTTGATCTCTTCAGAGGTCACATTTGCAAGAATAATGTAATAAGGGGGGGAATGTCAGCATATTCTATGTACTTAATTTTTATTATTAGACTAGTTCCTATCTAATCCATTATTCTCTCCTTCTTGTTTGTAACTTCTCCATCCATTTAGGGGGTTCTTGTTTATTCACGTACCTATAAATATTGTATGTGGTTCCTTTTTTTAATAGAATAAGAAGAGATAAAAAATCTCTATTCTCTCTCCTTTATTTCTGCCTCACAATTTTAGGGCTAAATGGTACATCTAAAATGATTTTACCAATATTAGGTCATTCAATATTATCAAATTATTTAATAATAATATGAGCGTTATCAATAGTACTCATGGAGATACCTATTTGTTGAAAAAAGGAGCTAGGGAAAACATTTAATTTAGAAACAATATCAAATAGTGTCCTTTTGATCATAAAACCATGAATCCATGCAATAAAAAGGAGGGGTAGACATTGATACCTTATATTATTAGGATTTAACTATATAAGAGATAAACTAACATCATTTCCATATTTTTAAATGTTTTCATGATAGAAGAAAAGGAAGATGATTGTTTATTAGTAGGCATGGTAGTAAAATGTAATTATTTGTACGAAATGTCCTTGTTGGTAGGTGATTTCTTGACTAATTCCAAAATAAATACTATAGTAGGTGTATTTATCAATTGATCTACAATTTTATAACCATTTCAAGGAGCACTAGGTGTGTAAAAGCATATAAGTGTGTCCCACTTGGTGGCTAAAAATATTTTAAAATTTGACTAGTAAATAAATATTTAAAAATACTATAAAAACTTTAAAAACTCAAGTAAATTCTGGATTTTGTGCACCTTCATATATTTAAGCTCCTAGAAATACATGTTTGGTAATTTTATATGTGTTTGATCATGTTTTAGTTATGGGACATATTTTGCTGAAGGCACAAAAAGTTAAAAAGTGGGACATATTTATTTAAAGTACTAACATATGGTGGTGGAGGAATATGTTGATTGCCCCTAGTGGGTGGATTTGCTCATATTATATTGATAACATAGAATATAGATCCCAATATAATATTAGGGTGAATAGTGGGGGTAGGATGATCTATCTTGAAGAATATCCAAAGTGAGGGGGAGGCGGGTTAAAAGGTTACATGAATCCCTTTGTAATCAAGTACTAACATAGATGACCTTGGACTGGAAATTGATATGAATGGGTTCATATCAAGGATTTATGAAAATGTGTATGAAGTCATGTGTTAGAAAAAGGGGATTACTCTTTTCTCTCTAGTTGAAGAGAGGTATGAACATGGTTAAAGGGATGATAACACAACCTATCTTGAGGAAAATTATTTATAGACCTCATATATGCAACAAATGAGTAAGCAATGAAAGAAAAACATGAGAAAAAACCCTTAAATTAGGACAAGAAACATGCACCAAGTAATAAAGGGAAACCCTAGGGAATGTAGGGTTTTTTGGATCATAGAAATGGAAAAATGTTCAAATAATATTATTCACACCAAAGTGTGTATAAATATAAGAGACAAAGAAATTATGATGTAACCACATGACGGGTAAACATAAATTCCTTATAATGCATTCCAGTAAATATTAGTTTATGCTAATGTACCCACTTATTACATTTTTTACAAATTTACCCCCACATCATCTTCATATTATTCAGATTCACCATATTTTTGTGTCAAAATGTGTCCTTTCAGTTTATTGTGGCGAGGATGTCATCTAAATTTATGTGAACCTCTACGACTAGATGTGCTCCCATTTTTTAAAATCATAGATGAAGAGGTGAGATCGATATACTCGTGCAGTGAGACACAGACACTCTTGAGGATGTTCAATGTCACATTCATCATCTGCATTGTAGCCTTCTACAATCTCTGCACAACTCTTCTTCATCTATATGTCAGACAAGACTCAGTCCATTATGTCCTTGAATTATATGAAGTTTTGGACAATTTTTAAGCAATGTAAAGTAGAAAATAATGCTCTCTTGGGGTTGAATTCGGTTATCTCAAAATGTTGCATGTATCTATGGTTGCTTGTAGTTACATCCTAACTGCTTTCTCTCCTGCATTATACACACATCACTGTGAATAACATTATTCAAATATTTTTACATTTCTCTGACCTAATAGTGGTATCAGAGCATGTGAAGGGAGCGTGCAAAAACAACCACAAATAATGATTGGAAGAGTCTTAACAACTTCATGCATTTCCTATTTTTCCTCTCTGTACATGCCACCATTTCCATTAAATAATATATCAATAAAATATGCTACCTCTTCTATGCATAAGGTTTTTGGTGACTAGAAGGCTTAATTAGGGTAGGAAACCTAATAAAAAATAGCTTGATAATTCAATCAAAAAGTATGTTCACTAAATTATTAACCCTAAAAATAAAAAAGTTTGGGATTATCATCCTTTACTTATTTAAATTCAGGATTAGGTTAGCAAAAATATGTATACTCATATTATTAATTAACATTTAGATCATAATATACATATATAGATTTCAAGATATATCAATTAGAACATGTGTTAAATAGATTACGAAATGAGAAATCAAGTATACCTAGTTATTTAACTACTCTAAAAGCTGGCATGGGTGAGAAAGATAGATGAATTGGCTAGAAATTCCCTATAGATTCTTTTCCTTTGATTATGGAAGTGTAAACTCAACAAGGAAAAACTATCACTTTTAGATAGAACCATTTGTTTGTTATCGTCTTGTTATTTAGTTTGTTCTACTTGGGATTTATTATGGAGCTGTGTGAATCTACATGTCCTTATGAATGATTGAAATATTGCTTTTTGTAAGTATTAGTCTCGTAGATGTGTGAAAACCTTTATAACAAGTAGAAATTGATCCAAATCCCTAACCATGGTTTAAAACTCCTACAAAAGGTTATTGTTTAGGTTGAAGTGCAATCCATAGTGTAACCTACAATGGAACTACTATGAAGAGACCTCAAAAAAATGTAGTTCTCCACTTAGGAATGTGATATCAATATGGATGCAACTATATTTGATACACTGATAACTTGATAATGCTTTGTAATGGCTTGCTTATTGTGCTTCTTAACTTTTCTTTGAGGGATCTTGATTTGGGAAGCTTGACTCTTGAATGTGGCTTTGGAGTGCTTCAAACTTGTGTGGGAGCCACTCCTAATGTCTTCTGCTGCATTAGGGAAATTTAGGAGAGCTTTGTATGCCTTTTGAGTGATATAATGTTCTAGTGGAGCTCTTATAATTTCTAGGTGAGTAAATGAGTGCATGGTAGACTTTCTTATATAGGGTTTCGTTAATTATCAATTTTGCGATAACCAATGAGGAAAGTATCGACCCATAAAAGATATTAAATTGAAGAAAACTGACCGTTGGGTGGCCCTGGACGGGACTTTCAGTTTTGGACCAAGACCGAATTGGAGGGTTTGGTCTAGGATGGAGTGAGGTATTATGTGAAGTTTTGTGTGCAAAAATGTAGAGCAATTGGAGTGCTTGTGAATTGATGTGAGCATTTTTCTATGAGTGATTGAAGCAATGATAATGAGGAGAGCAAGTCTTGAAATAGGACTAAGGATATAATAATAAGCCTCAAAATAGGCGCACACATCATGATTTAGGGATTCAGATAATATTGACATTATCAAGTGATAAATTCCGAGCTATTTTTTTATCATAATAAATTAAATATTTATATGTTTTTTTCTTATGAATGGAATTTTGAAAACCTCCCAAAGACCTTATAATGTATCCCATTTGTAAATTTACCCTCACGATGCGCAGGCTAATTATTTTTTATCATTTTATGACATCTTAATGTATTGTCAGTTATTGTTTTGTATGTAATAATACATTCATGAATGATGAGGATTATGGTAGAGATGAAGATGAGGAGGAAAAGATGGAAGATTCTAATTATTATGAGGATAAAAAGGACTAATTATCAAATTATTTATTTAGAGAATAAGGCTCAAGAGTGGGATATATTCCCTAAACACAGTGTATAATTACTATTAATGTGCTTTAATAATTTTAATGTTTAATTACATTGGTTTCGAAGTGAGAGATTAATTACATTGGTTTCAATACAGATGTAGATTCAAAAAGAGGATGGTTGGGAACCTATAGGTAGGGCAAGGGTAGGAGGTAGATTGTCTAGATTTAGAGTAGGGTAAAGAAGGTCATCCAACACCCACATGGATTTTTTAATTTCCTAAATATGGAAATGATTTTTAACATGGGATGTATGATGGTTTTTTAATAAGTGCACCAATATAGCGGTCATGGGTATATCTCCTCAAGAACCAATATGAGAACTATTACAATCTATACTCTTTATACCTCACAATGGAGGAGGGTAGTTACTAGCTAAAGGTATGATATTGGTGGGTTGATAGGTTCATCTATAGGTTTTTATAAATCTATGATTGGCAAGTTCTTGAGATCCTATCCTAATATTGATTTTATTTAATAATGGTCTTCAAAAAATGAAGCCTAATATTTTTTTAAAATGTGTTTATATGGACCAAATGTTTTTTCCTATTTACCTTATCTACTATAGAAGATTACACTCATATAAGTTTGTGATGACCCTAATTCCTTAATAGAGAAGGTTTAATTATAAGAAAATGAGCCTGATTTTAACCTAACAAGTGAGAATATTCATCTTATCTCTACTTGGATAATTTTTCCACGATTCTCGTTTGAATTGCAGAAACACTAAAAAATGATGGGTATCACTAAATCTATTATATTCCTCATAACCTTTAATGTGGTTACAAAATCTAGGAAATGAATGGTTCTATATAAATTTTGTGTTTATGCTAAGATTTTATACATCTCTCCTAACTTCCATTATTGTATGTTCTAAATATGGTAGCTATTTCCAATATATATTGAACTTCTTTTTTGGCATATTTTTCTTATGTTAATCAGTGCCCTAGAAAGTACGAGAAGTTCCATTCGAGGAATAAATGTTCTTATTTTATGAGGGAGGAGAAGCCATAGTGTTCTCATAGAATTTGAGTAATGTTCTAAAGTAGGTCTCTATCCAAGGAATCTTTGCTTCTTGATGTGGATATAGTTATATTGTGTAACCTTTGAACCTTTCAGGAATCTTACCATGTTTTCTCAATGTTAAATCTAGAACAGAGACTTCATCATAGATCCATTTCGACTTTGAGGACTGATAACCAACTTTTGTCTCTTTAGGTGTTGATCTTTAGGTATTGAAAAAATGGGGCAGCAATTGAATCCCTCTGTACGTCGTCTTCCGGAATAAGTTAGGTCATCAAGCTTATGTATATTAACTCATTGGAGGTGTCTAAGATTTTCCAACGATGACAAGGAAGAGGATTTTGACATTGTTGGAGGAAAGACAAAGTGATCAAAAAATAACTTTGGAGCGTATACTTCAGTCTCATTTTATGTTTATATCTTACTTATTAAGATTACCTTTGTTGGTTTTCTTAGGCAGGTCAAAGGAATTAGTCAGAGATTTCATTATTGGAGCAACTTAATAAACATTGAAAAAGGATCAAATCTAGAATGAATTAGCATTTGGAGTGTAGCTAATGACAGTTTTGGGGGTGATATGGAGTTGAAATGCAAACATGATCATTCTAGCTCAATCTCAGAAGTCTTCAGTGAAATGGATTATGAAATCACATTTTCACCAGGTAATTCCAACTATGCAGAAAGGTATGCCAAGTGGGATGGACGATCATCTAATTCATGAGATTGAGGCAAAGGTTATTTTGATAGACTTCTTTGCACTATGGAACTGTTTCATTTAGGTTAACAATTTGCATTTTCTTACATCTTATATTTCTTGTTAGTTATTACATATTGCCTTGTTTAGTAGATTACTATTTTAGTTTCGCATGGACAAAATTTTTTGCAAAATGAAAGCGTTGGTATCTCCTATTTTACATGAGAAGTGGTTAAAAATCGAATGAGGAAGTACGTTAGATGATCAACGAGTTTAGAAGTGGATATCAGATTGTCCTCTCCCCAACTTAGAAAACTAGGGCTAAGACGTTGGTACTATTGGTTCAGTCCATGGTTGGTTGTCGTGTGTTGAATGTGGGCTGGGATGGTCGATAATCTCTCCCAACTGACAATCCAGTTTGGTGCTTATGGGGCTAGACATTCTTTTATTACTCTCCTGAAAAATAGCTGTTAGTTGTCGGTGAATATGCCTTTTTTTCAGGTGGTAGATATTAGGCACATAGTTCATGAATGTAGCTGTGGTGAGTTATTAATTCTTTAGTCCTTCGATGTGTATGCCGTGAAAAAGGGTTGGTAGTCCATTCAAAAACCTCCACATGGGAGATTCTATGTCAAATGATTACAATCACGAGTTTCATATTAATCTAAGTATTATAAATAAATATTTTATTTGTTAATAAATTAACTTTCAATTGTATTTTTTATTTATAAATCAACTATAATTGGTAAAACATCATAAAAAGAAAACAATTTAAATATATTGTATATATAATTGGAATCTAAAATTAATTTTACACAATACCTTATTAAAATGAATTTAGAATTTGCAAGTTATTAACGTGTAATTATGATTCAAAAATATAACTTTTATTAAAATTGTGATGTGTAATTGTGGATCAAGAACAGCTTGATGTTCAAAGGAACATTGAACAATCAAAATGATTAATGGACAAACACAACACATGATTAGTTTTTCAGTTCTTTATTGATAAAATTGGAGCACATTTAACTGAAGCGTATTTTTTTCCACAGATGGATATAGATCATGTAATATGTAAAAAAGGGTTTATGTAGTTAGTAAAGAGGAAATGTTATGAATGTAGGGCTGTATCAACTATTTCAATGGATCTAAGAAACCCTTCATTTGAGCATGTTTGCTTAAATTTTTTTAAAACGTAGAAGGGGTATTATTCTATCCTTTGTTTTTGGTAGTTAACAATGTTGTGATCATTTTATGTATTCTAAAAAGCCTAGTGATGATATGATACATTTTTTTGGAAATTGGTGCCACTTCATAGAATTTCATTGTTTTTAATAGAGATACAAAATTTGTTATTTTTATTATGGAGGAAAATTCACTCAAGTTTGAGATTAGTGCAGTACATTAAGTGTGAAATGAGTCAGGAGGATTGGTTAAGAGAAATTAGAAACATGTTAATATGTTTAGTGGAAGAGACTTATGGGGATTTACGTGCATGTTGAAGTTGAGTATTAAAGTTTGATTAGAGAAGATCCCATTTCAGGGTATTTACAGATACATTGTCGAACAAAATTATTAAACATTATGAAATAAAGAGTGGATATGCAAAGTATTAGAGGACTTCTACATACATGTGCGACACCAAATTTTTGTTTTCACATAGTTAAAGATGAGTAATGCAAAGTATAATAAGTGCACAAATTCAAGGAATATGGAGAAATATTTTTCAAGCAGGAGACATAATATTAGTACACCTTTGGAAAGAGACTTCCTTAAGAGGAACTTATGATAAGTTGAAGTGGAAGAAGATAAGTGGATAATACATGGTGGTGAAAACTTTTGCATCCAATGCATATGAGATAATGTTGCCAGAGGTGGTATAAATGTCTTCTATCTTTAATGTTGTGGACTTGTACCCTTACTATGAGGTAACAAAATGTGCCAAAACTATTATACCTAGAAGTTGATTGGAAGCACTAAGTGATAGAAAAGTGGAATATAAATTGAGAAGGTAATTGATTTAAGAGTTGTAAATAAATGCATAGAAAGTAACACAAAATATCTGGTGAAAATAAAAGGTAAAGAAGTTGAGGATGTGACATGGTTGAGTTCAATAGAAAATTTTAAATATGGAAGATCAATATAAAACCTCATTGAATGTATATGAATAAGAGGTTATGAGTAATTTCTCTTACTATAATTGTATGAGGTAAGAGAAAATGAGCCCGTAACCAATCTTTCATAACAAAAAACACTTATATTATTGATAATAAGCCTTACAAATGGAGCCAAATTAAAGAATAGGAGCACCCTAGGCACTAAGTGAAGTGAACGCCCTTCTTAAAATATTAGTTAATAAGTTTTCCCATAAAATAAAAAAATAAAAGTTATTTACATTATCATATTTTAATTTTTTGTATAAGGATCATAATAAATCACTAATTTTGATAAATTGGTATACAAAATGAATAAAAATGTGCTATAAAATTTTCAAATAAGGATAGGTAGTAATCCATGGATGGAAAGAATTAATCACATGAGGTGAACAAAGCACAACTTATTTACAAATTAATAAAAAATATTAGGCTACTCCCATGGTTTTGTGAAGAATGATAATTGGACCAAGCCTACTAATTCCTCCATAAATAAGAGATATTCCCCCCTAAAAATTAGAAATATAGAATTAAATAATTCTTTTCTTCAATTATACTTGCCACTACTAGCTACACGAGTGGCATTATAAAAATACATGAAATTTTTGAGAAAAATTACACCTAAATTATCTAGAGCTACATTATAGAATGGGTAAAAACAACAACATAATCATAAAATATGAATATTTATTTTTACTTGTACAAATATTATAATATTTTTTACGTATATGCATGAAATTTATATTACTTCATAATATTATCAATAAAAGAGTAAATTAATATTATGGATTTAAGGTAAAATGTATTAATTTTAAGTTCTAATAATAGTCAAAAATAATAAAAATCTTTACATTTAGGTGCCCATTATTAGCGCCCTAGGCAATTGCTTAGTCTGCCTAAGACTTAATCCGCCCTTGCTTACAAATCCCTTGGAACAATGGGAATTACTTTTTTTGAAACCGTGAGTACACAACAAAAAATTGGAGACCCTGAATTTTGTGCTATGAAAAAATTACTGGCAGAAAGCTTTATGCGACAACATGACATATTTCTTAATTCTCTTATTAATATGTTATAACAATTCCCTCATTATTCAACAATATAAGATAAAATCCGTGGTACATGCAAAAAAAAATGCATTGATAATGTTTATTAAATTCTTGTAAACCTACCAAGTCTTGACAACTTCAGATGGCGCCGCCGTACACGAAAAAAATTGCCGCCAGTCCAATTGAATATGTTTATTAAATTCTTGACCTACCAATTTACCAAACAATTGCCGCCAGTACGCCGCCGTACGCCATTGAAATTGCCGCCAGTCCGGACTAAACATATTATATTCCAATTATTATCTGCACAGAAATATAACTAATGCGATCAATCTTTCCATGCCGTCTATAAATATATCTATTCGAACAATTGTTCATAGCACTATTCTATCATATTCCCGGAGCGATCTTTTTAGAGTTTCTTGCAGGTATAACACCGTGATTTGGGAATAAAAACATGGTGTTTTACTTGCATGAAACATTAACAAAATCGAATACTAAATTAAAGGGGGAATGGATTTTATGAAAATTTCACCGTTAATTGGATGGAGTTGAAGGAGTTTGCCAAATATTGGAATACACAAAGTTTTATGTTTTATTTGTTCATTATTATAGATATTAGATTTTTGGAAAGACTCACAAAGCTGTAACAGTATACTTTTGCATTAGTAAATTTTGACATCCATCATATTTATTTTGTTTTGTTTTTCATTCTTTCACCGAGTTGGTTAAGCTTGAATACAGAAAATTCTAAGTTTAATCCGGTTTGAACCTGAATAGTTTTGATGGGAAAACCCTCTCTTGCCATCTTTGCAGTGTGTATTTTATGTTTTAAACTGGGTACTGTCAAAGCGGACACTAGTTTTGATGAAGATTTACGATGTTAATGAATGGAACGAATAATTTTATTATTACATTAGTTCAGGATTTGTAGTTTGGTCCAGAAATGCCCAGTCAAATAAATTAAGTTACGATTAAAAAGTTAATAAGTTAATTTACAAGATTTAAGAATTTTGGAGAAATGAAGATTTTGTTTTGAGTTTTAGAACTTGATGGCTTCAGTTTTCTATTGCTCAAAATGAATTTGAGTGTGATTTTCTTTCACTGTCCTTTATTAAACAGGTTTTACTCTAATTTAAGAGATAAAATAGTCTGTTAAAAATAATGACTACAATCTAATCATACAATAATGGAAAATTTCAGTTGCAATCCTCAACATAGTCTTCTAAACTGAATACTGTGGTGTAGATCTATTCTAACCATAATTGATAGCTGTGATAGAGAGGGGTGTTGTCTGTATGTTAAAACCAAAAGCAGAATAATAAATGATTGTCAGATAGACCTTAAATTTAATATAGAAAATATAATATACTAGATCACACCATTAACTATTGTAGAATGTCTATGGACATGGTTAAACGGATCTTAAATTTAAGATAAACATATAATTTATATGGTCACATGTGAAATACCACCCTTGATACCATTTATACTATAATTTGTAAGAGTGGTGAGTGGCAGTAGACTTTATTATCCGGATTTTGTATATATATAGAATACTTGAATTTGAACCATTTATTTCATAGATTGTAAATGGAATATGCATGATGAATAGGCTACTCATTACAACTATTCGATCGATTTAAGTTTCTGCCAAAATTTGATATCTTGAACACCTGCAGAGATTGGAGCGAAATTAAATTTACAAGTTTCTGTACTTGACTGAAGGTTCGGCTAATCAATGAATCAATCTCAAGCAATCTCAAAAAACAGAAGAAGAAAAAGAAGAGAGAAGATGGATGTTAAAGTTTAATTATTGTATATATACAACACAATTATACCATGGAAATTTGGAGAAACACCCGTTTATTCTTCTAGCTTAGCATTCAATTTACTTAATATTTAAATATACAATCCAATCAACAGTCAAAATTTACTTAAAACACCATATATTTATTCTCAAATCATGGTGCTATACCTACAGAAAACTAGGCAATAGACTTTTGCAATGAATTTGCATTGATTTTCAACCCTATAAAATTGAAATATTTTCTTAAGTTGTACCAGAATTTAATAAATATTAAATGCATTTTTCTACTTTAAAATTTTAAATCAAGGAAGTTATAAAGTTATTCCAAAACGTTTATGTAAAGTCATTGTAAGATATTTTAAGATATCTGATTTTGACAATACTGAAAACATCTTCCTACCAAATGCTTTTGAATATTATTATTATAATATGGATGGATTGATTTTCATTAATTTTTTGTGCAATAATATGCATAAAGTAATAATATATAAAATCAATTCTTATATTTACACGGGAGGCGTGACTACCGTTCACATGAGCATGTTGACAACGATGTGCTGTTTGAGGTGCTTGTCATCCGTTTTCCACCTGGCGTTCCCATTTCAGGTCTAAGAGGAAACTAAAAGGGAACTCCCTTTGGACATGAAGAATCATTGAAGCATTTGCTAAAATCACTGTCACCTTGCAGATCAGATTTGGAGTTGGATCTAATAAAAATTAGACTTCAGCCAAGTTTCAGCATTTGCTAAAATAAATTTCACTTTACAGGTCAGATTTGGAGTTGTCTCTTACAAATGTTGGACTTTTACGGAAGTTGTCTTTGTTATGGCTGAATCATCGATCCCAGCTCTGCTTTCGACGTTAGCCTCTTCAATTGTCATTTGAGATATACGGCTGGTAAGAAACAAGGATTTTCCAAAAAAAAGCGATACGATTTGACAGAGTATCAACATTAATAGAGTTCAATTTAAAATCCATTTTCCTCAATTACCCTTGATTCTAAGTCCCTGTTCCACCATCTTCCCTCATCTTGAGAAATAGGAATCTCCAGGCATAAATTCCTCTTATTAAACAGTTCTCAGGTAATGACGCCTCTATATTGTATAATATAGAATTTTGTAGCAAATAATACAGTTCCCGGAACTTTACTTTCTATATCTAGCATTGGACCATGAACAGAGTTAGATGAATGGTAATAAAATGTAACTCATATATACAGTTGATAATACACATTAAAAGAGGACTGTTCCAATTGCTAAGTTAGCTGCATAATCGTACAATACCATGACACTTGCATTTTCCATGTCCATTTAAAAGAGGACTACCTGCACTTGTTTTTCTGCATGTCCATGCTACCTGGGATTATCTACACATAGTATTTTCCATGTCCATTTAACCCCCTGACATTGCTTCACACACGGTTCTTTGAGTTGTTATTAGCAGTTTTGACAGCCAATAGTTCTTATAACGTATAAAATACCTCACCCTTATGTTATAGTTGTTTATGCATTTCTTAACATGCATTTTATAGTAGTTAATTTCGTGTCATGAAATACTACAATGTTTTTACGTATTTCTAGACATAAAATGTTATAGAAATTGTGCTCTCAATTAAAAAATTCATGTTTGTGTATTCTTTATTATTGGAACATCTATTCTATGAGGAATGATATATATATATATATATATATATTTAATTTTAAATATTTTATTGTAAATTATGAATCTTATATTTGCTATTCAAAACAATGGATGATAATCTTACATTTCCTATTCAAAACATAGGGTAATATTTCTTTTTTTTTGTAAATGACAGAAATAGTGGATAACTCACCACTTATTGAAACCATATTTATTGTGAACCTGACAATAAAGAATTGAACTTAGGAATAGGAGTGAAGCCCACAACGTGGAATAAATCTAACAACTTAGTTACAAACCGCAAGTGTAACTATGGCACAAACAAAACCCTAGCTGTACACATGTTATTACACATACTAGATAAAAAGATTCGAAGTTGATAACTCCAACTTACCAATTTCCTTATTTGGTAACGTTTATTTATTATTGTGTAGGTAGGGTTTAAATAGGAAGAAGGATAAAAAGTACATAGAGTATCTTTGGTGGCCTACAGTGGTGGTGACATCGTTGGTGGGCAAGTGGGGCAGGCTTGGAAAACCTAGGTTTGGTTGTGGCTCTCCTCTTTTTTATTTTTTTCATATTAGATAGACGTCGGGGCCCCCACCCCATAGATCTTATAGGTCTAGATAAGGTGCCCAAAGCATGAACAAGAAGAAGGGGATGTCAAAAACTACAGATGCCGGTACTGGTCACATACAAATGGTCATGGATAGAAGGAAGACAGGTTGTAATCTCACTCCTCTAAATTTTCAAGCAACCATTGTCTACACTTTTCTAATTGGGCCACACAAAAATGGGGCCAAGCTATCAATTTCCAAGCTAACGCCAGACGACACATCAAAAATAGAACATGATATCATGAAGCCAAGTTGACACGTGCTCGCCTGCAAAAAGGAAAAAGAAGGCGTTGGTGCATGGACAGAATTGATGGTGCATGGGGTCTAGATGTCCAGGCACAAAGGCGTATGAATAAATTTGAAGCAGAGCATGGACTTTAGGTGGGGGAAATCGCTCCTATAAACACGGTCTCAAACAATTGTTGATTCTCTTGAGGTTTTTTCCTATGGTGTTCAAATGCCTTGAACTAAATCCCTCCCAATCCTGCCTCCTCTGCACACACACATGCCCACATTTACATCTCATCCAAAACACCCACCATGTCATCTATGAGATTTTCCCCGTATTCTGTTGCTTCCGCAAATAAAGAGGTGCAAATTTTTTGCATCTATGTAATAAATCCCTCATTTCTCAATACCAAAATTGTCATCTACACAGTTTAGGTAGATGAGATTTAATCCATCTCAAAAGCTACCTTTAAATATGCCAAACTAGAATATAAAGACACCAGCAGTCCCTGGGAGCTCATTGTAAATATGGAATCTATTTTCTAGCTATGTCTACAACCTACAACAGAAATCACCCCCACCATTTTCATTTCACCAATATAGCTGCATTGCAATCCTTACTAGTTGGGTCTGTAGTTGATGTTATTGATGTTGTAACCTATACATTTGACATTTCTACCATTACTTGAAAATATGGCAGTTGTATGCAACATTGTACCGTTGCCATTAAAGACCGGACATACTATACTATAGCCAATACCTTGTGGGAGGACTTATGTGCTGAGACCACACACATGGTACAACCGTCGGGTGTTGCAAGTGACATACATATAGTGATATTAGCTATTGAGAAATCCAAGCTTACCCTATTCAGACAAAGAATCTTAACTGCATGGGATACTATGAAACTTTCATAGCACCTTCGGTACCGGAAGCAGAAGCCCTTCATATTCGGGTAAGTACCACATATGTAATAGATGCTTCACTTATACTGAGTGTAGAAATACCGGTTAATAGAACAATTGCTGACACCCAGGCCCCCATTTTACAAAACCCATTCCAACAAGTTGCACTTGTTGCCACCATCTTACATATCAATATGAAGAATTCCTGCTATCTTGCTTGTTCTCGGATGGTTAATGGTAAACAGTGTCAGGAAAAAAAGCTATAGGTATGAATGACTTTTGGCATTTCTTAAAATGCAACTTGCATTCTACCTTATGAAAATATAAATATGCATTGTACCTACTGTTAAAGTACCCAACTGGCCTCACAACTACAAACATTTTATGGGCATGCATCTTTCTGTTCATAATCTACTTGGCAGGCCAAAAATACACATCTCCCTTTTACAATCTCCTACAAATGATTAACTTATACACATTCTTTGCACATTATTTATACACCGACCTCAAATCGCAAATCATCTTGCATACATTACACTTCTCAAAACCTTTTTACTCCACCCACAACCTCTCTATTACAGGTCATCATGTTGGATGCTTAGTATTTTGCTACACATACATTATGTGTCATAATTACTTACCAACACAGAACAAAGTTTGTAAGGAATGCTACATAGCATACCAACCTAGGCACTGCAAAAACATGAAATCCACTAAACACATGTTCCACTCATACACCCCATCTTAACTTCTCCATTGGAAATCTATCATTGGTGTGTGCTTAAAACCTTTATTTCTAATATATGATTTTATTATTTCCCATTATGGGTTCAATCCAAGGAATTTTCATGTCTCCTTGGAAAATCTCATCTTTTGAATTACATGCATAAAATAACTATTTATGGGCCACGTAAACATCAGGTACGACAACAATCTCCAAGTTTATGCTCTCCCACCTGAAACAATCTGTGTTGGTCCTTTCTTCCTTGGATTAATAGGTAGGAGTAGAAAATTCATGGTCAACTATTAGATGTGCCTCCCTCTGCTATAGAATTAGGAAAATCCCATGTAAAATTCAAGCCTTCTACTTTGTACCTTCCTACCCAAAAGATCGGTATTTTGATAGAGACCACCAACATGTTGATACATAATTCCTAATTTCGATTCATAATACGTTAATGCAATTCTCGCTTATTCATTTTTTTAGCAAACCTGTATGCTTGTGCGTTATTGTTTTCCTTGCCCTTCACTAGATTGCCCACACCTAGATAACAACATTATTTATGTGATCTGGCCCCACACACCATCATTTCTGCCACTCATCACCACCTTTATTTTCCTTGTTCCACATGTGCATGTGGTGTGAACTTGGCCATTAACAACTTCTACCTCTATGATTAATCAAATATTCATTATATATCAAACACTTTTTACCTTCCATGTTAATTTGTTTTCCTAGGTTTTTCCCAGCGTAGGCAGTTTTCTTGTGGATTGACATAACTTCTATCTCATGTCTCTTAGTTGTTTCTAACTACCCAATACTGAGGCTAAGACTGACTGCGTTGGTTGTTTAAACCTGTAGGTACGTTCATCACCACGCCGCTAACATCGTACCTATATGTAAATATGTATGTGTAGGTATATCTGTTTATAAACTAACCCATGTGCAGGAACTTCACTACATAATACTATGCCTTGACACTTTGTTTACATACACCTTAGCCTATGAAAAGAACCAAAAACCATATTGTTTACACCTATATTTTTCCCACCCACCCCAGTTGCCCACCACTGGTGCTGATGCCACCGTATTTACGCAAACGTGCTCACCTAATGTGTTTTTATCCTTCTCCCTACTTTAACCCTACCTACATTCCATATTGATGAGTGGAAATGTGCCGCCCTTAGGCCTAACACATGTTGGTATTTGATCCTGGGCCCCATCTTATAGAGCTACCTATTTTAACACAAGGTAAGCAAGTGCTTATTATAGGATCCGCACCACTTTTATAGGCCACCCATACTCGTACATGCCAATACATGTATAGGAGACATATTATAAGTTCTTCCCATGACATTTCATCCATAGTGTGCTACTTGTCCTATCGACCGCAACACCTAGATATCCCAATACTGCAGAGACTAGGAGCAGCAGGCAAATCACATGAATGCTTTTTAAAGTAGGGTGCATGTGAGTGGTCCACTCCGATACAAAACATGACATGACCCATGCTACAAAGATTTCATTACAAAGGATCACACACTTACAAGCTTACTTGCAATTGCTAAAAATATGTCCTCTACCCTACCTTCTATGTCTGACCAACCCCTTCTCTTGCTCCAACCTTCTTGTACCAATGTTACAACTGAACTAATATCAATAGCCAACCCCACATTCACCTCATCGAAATTTACTACATTTGTTCCATCCACCCACCCAGAGGTTGAATAGATTAAGAGATACTTGCAAATCAAACCTGACCCCACCCTGTCCTTAGTTAAATAGCCCTGAATAGGTGTTGATCCCATTTATGAATATTTGATAGAATCCCTATTTTCTATGGTATTTCTAACTCTATTCTCATATGGCATGCCTATGTTTCACCAACGCCACAAAACTGACATCTAAATCCATGAATATACCCTTCACTTAATGTGGTCTATGACAACCACTTTGGAAACCACCCATGGTTCCACTATTTCCTGGTCAACCTTATGATACGGCATAGATGTCAGGATGTGTCATATATATTTTCTAAGTATAAAATTGAAAATAACTCATCTAGAACTATTAAGGACCTACACTCTTTGTTGGAACACCTACGAGATGATCAAATGGGAAATCAAATCATGTGTTTCACTGTCAAACTAAGAGGCACGCGATCTTATGGGGCACAATGCAGAAAATGAACTTGAAGATATGATCACTAAGCTAGGATTCCTAACACTATACTCCAACCTAAATGGTGCTAAAACTAATTACCCTACTCTACATAAAATCATACCTGACCAACCTTCTACATCACCTGGCACTACACATACATGGATAATCCACAACATCATAAAAAACCCACATTTGATAGCCATGTATATGGCTGCTACATTCTCCATACTCTCCAACACAATCCTAATATACACACATCCCTTAAACATTACATTGTTGTGCATATATCCCTTGCATTCTACATACATCTCCCTACGGATTCGAAATACTAAATTACATAATTCACAGTTATGATATGCCTCACCATGTGTTTGTAATATAAAAATTATTTTCAATCCATATGTAAGTATGCTAAAGATGGAAGAAAACTTCTACAACATAGCTACATGTATTGACTATGACTGTAGTTACATACATCACCTTTCTATCTGAATGCCTATAAGCCCATTATAAAGGAGGCACACCTATGGATGAAGATACACTTTTTGCAATACTTCTCACCTACATATATGGAAAATCCACAACATCTTTAGAAACCCACATTTGATATCCATGTATATGGTTGTTATGTTATCCATACTCTGCCACACAATCCTAATGTACATAAATCCCTTAAACATTACATTGTTGCACATATCTCCCATGCACTCTACATACATCTCCATGTGGAGCCAAAATACTTCATTACATAATGCACAATTATGATATGCCTCACCACATGTTTCTAATATAAAAATTCTTCCCAATCTATATGAAGGTATGCTAAAGATCAACTTCTACAACATAGCTACGTGTATTGAAAATGACAGTAGTTACATACAACACCTGTTATCTAAATGCGTAGAAGACCATTACCAAGGAGGCACACCTGTTGATGAAGATACCATTTTTTCAATGCTGATCACCCAAACAAATTAGAGTAGACCTAACAAATGCTGCAACAGGTAGCAGCAATTACAGTCAAGGTTGCCCAAAAAAATCCTCAGGGAGAAATTCTATATACAGTACTAAAAACTCACCTCGTAAATAACCATCTTCAACAAATGTACAACTTAGCAGGCCTTCAAATATGTATAGCAACAATTTTGTAACATGTAAATATATATACCATTTCTGAAATGAAAGCATTTACATAACACATATTATCACCCCATATTAAAAACCATGGCAACACTACACTCATATATGAGCATGATACACAGATACACTGTTCACACATAGTGTACAAAAAAACAAAATGTAACATTTAGACATGTCCTTCCAAACAATGTTCCCACTTCCAATTAATTATTTTTCCATTTCATTGTGCATCAACTATGCAAAAAAAACCACTACATTGTGTTGTTCTCATAAACTACACCCATGCCTACAATCACTATGTTGCAGACTTTACTTTCGTGCACCCACTCGATTGATACCAAATTGTACTACTAATTTAAACCAACATTATTTAATTTTCCACAACTATATTACTATTCTACTGTATCATCTGTGAAAAAGGGTATCTAGCTCATTTACATGATCTGCTTACTATTCATATAAGTTATTCAAAATTCCAACCGCTTTCTTTACAAAACCTCACCACCACTCTTTAATGCAGATCAAATTTTGGAGACATGAAGATTTTGTCTTGAGTTTTAGAACTTGATGACTTCAATTTTCTATTGCTCAAAATGAATTTGAGTGTGTTTTTATTTCACTTTCCTTTTTAAAACAGGTTTTACTGTAATTTAAGAGATAAAATAGTCTGTTAAAAATAATGACTACAATCTAATCATATAATAATGGAAAATTTCAGCTGCAATCCTTCTAAACTAGACAATATATTTATTGTCATAAGAAATAGGCATTTCCTTGCAGCAAGGCTAGATTTTGGAAAAAAAAGATTACTTTATCTTTACTTATGCCCTGATTTTAATGAGAATTCTACATAGATCGTTTGGATTGGTGTAGATCTATTCTAAACATAATTGATAGTTGTGATAGAGAAGGGTGTTGTCTGTATGTTAAAACTAAAAACAAAATAATAAATGATAGTCAAGTGGACGTTAAATTTAATATAGAGAATATAATATATGATCACACCATTAGTTTTCATATTTATTACTACTGTAGAATGTTAAATTTAAGATAAAAATATAATTTATATGGTCACATGTGAAATATCACCCTTGATACCATTTATACTATAATCTGTAAGAGTGGTGAGTGGCAGTATAGTTTATCATCCTTATATATATATATATATATATATATATATATATATATAGAATACTCGAATTTGAACAATTTATTTCATAGATTGTAAATGGAATATGCATGATGAATAGGCTACTGAATACAACTATTAGATCGATTTAAGTATCGTATATCGAGTTGATAATACAAATTAAAAGAGGACTGTTCCAATTGCTAAGTTAGAAACATAATCGTACAATACCATGACACTTGTTTTCCTCCATCATCATTCAATACCATGACACTTGTTTTTATGCATGCATGTTACCTGGGACTATCTGCACACCTTATTTACCATGTCCATTTAAATTACTGACATTGCTTCAACCCCAAATACACGGTTCTTTGAGTTGTTATTAGAAGTTTTGATAGCTAATAGTTTTTATAATGTATAGAATACCTCACCCTTATGTTATAATAGTTTATGCATTTCTTAACATGCATTCTATATTAGTTAGTTTCGTGTCATGAAATACTATAACACTTTCACGTATTTCTAGACATAAAATGTTATAAAAATTGTGCTCTCAATTAAGAAATTCATGTGTATTATTTATTATTGGAATATTTATTCTATAAGGAGTTGATATATATATATTCATTACTTAATTCTAAATATTTTACTATAACTTATGAATCTTACATTTTCTATTCGAAACAATGGGTGCTAATATTACATTTCCTATTCACAACAATGCATGATATTTCCTTTTTTTTGTTGTTGTAAATGACAGAAATAGTGGATAGTTCACCACTTATTGAAGCCATATTTATTGTGAACCACAAAATAAAGAATTGAACTTAGGAATAGGAGTAGAGCCCACAACGTGGAATAACTCTAACAAATTAGTTACAAACCGCAAGCGTAACTATAACACAAAAAATACCCTAGTTGTACACATGTTATTACCCATACTAGCTAAAAATATTCAAAGTTGAGAACTCCAACTTACAAATTTCCTTATTCGGTAACACTTATTTATTATTGTGTAGGTAGGGTTTAAATAGGAAGAAGGATAAAAAGTACATCGAGTATCTTCAGTGGCCTACGGTGGTGGTGACATCGTCGGTGGGCAAGTGGGGCAGGCTTGGAAAACTTGGGTTTGGCCATGGATCTCCTCTTTTTTATTTTTTTGGTATTAGATAGACGTTGGGCCCCCCACCCCATATATCTTATAGGTCTAGATAGGGTGCCCGAGGCATGAACAAGAAGAAGGGGATGTCAAAAACCCTGAATGCAGGTAATGGACACATACAAATGGTCATGGACAGAAGGAAGACATGTTGCAATCTTGAACGTCTAAATTTTGAAGCAACCATTGTCTATGCTTTTCTAATTGGGGCACACAATAATGGTTCCAACCTATCAATTTCCAAGCTAACGCCAGACGACACATCAAAAATAGAACACGATATCACGAAGCCGAGTTGACACCCCGTGCACGCTTGTAAAAAGGAAAACAAAGGCGGTGTTGCATGACAGAAACGATGGTGCATGGGTTCTAGATGTCCAGGGAAAAAGGTGTCTAATAAATTTGAAGCAGAGCATGGACTGTAGGAGGGGGAAATCACTCCTCTAAACACGGTCACAAAAAAATCCTGATTCTATTGAGGTTTTTCCCTGGTGTTCAAATGCCTTGAACTAAATATGAAATATATATATATAAGACCTCATTGAATGTATATGACTATGAACTCATGAGTAATTTCTCTTGCTCGAGTTTTATGATGTAGGAACAAACAAGTTCATAGCCAATCTTACATAACCAAAAACATAATGATTAGATATTAGAGATTAAAAGCCTTACAAATCCTTTCGAGCAATGTTTGTTTTCTCAAATAAAGGAATTACTTTTGTGAAACCGTGAGAAAATATCTTAAAAAAAATTACAAAACAAAATATTGAAGACTTTGTGCTATGAAAAATGTAATGACTTATGCAAAGGCTCGAAAGATTTTCATTTCTAGGAGAGAAATTACCACATAATACCTTGCGTAGTTGTATGTGATAGCTTTATGCGTCAATATGACATATTTCTTGGAATTCTCTTTTTAATATCATATAACAATTCCCTCATTATTCAACAATAGAAAATAAAATTCGTGGTACATGCATATATCAGTATTTTTGGAACACCTCCGAGTCTTGACAGGTTCCAGAAAAAAACAAAAACTAAACATGCATTGAATATGTTTCTTAAATTCTTCAAACCCACCAATGTACCAAACAACTAAGATGGCGCAGTCGTGCACGATTAAAATAGCCACCACTGCAAGTCCGGACTAAAAATATTATATACCCATTATTTTCTGCACACAACTGTAATTAATGGATTGAATCTTTCCATGCCGTCTATAAATATATCTATTCGAACAATTTTCATGGGACTATTCTATCATATTCCCTGAGCGATATTTTAAAAGTTTCTTGCAGGTATAACACCATGATTTCGGAATAAAAAAACATGGTGTTTTACTTATATGAAACATTATCAAAATCAAATACTAAATTAAGGGGGGAATGGATGATATGAAAATTTTCTTGAAATTGGAAAAAAACATTTTTCCATAGTGGATTGTTACCACAAGATAATATCTTGTGTAGATGATCTAAGAGTTGAGTCAGTGATCTTAGGGCTCAGGAGACCTATTTCAATTCGCACCATCTTCGTTACGTAGCTTAATGGAGATCTGAGGATGGGTCTAGTGGACCATCGCTAGATGACCATCCTATTTTGAAAGAGTTTTCAGATGTCTTTCCAGGGGAGCTACCAGGTTACCACCCCCAAGTGAGATTGATTTTTATATAGACCTAGTTCCAGGAGCAGATTCTATCTCACGAGCACCTTATCGCATGACCACACTAGAGCTCTATGAGCTCAAGTTACAACTTGAGGGCCTTTTGGAGAAAGGCCTAATCCATCATAGTGTATCCCCTTGGGGAGCACTGGTGATTTTTGTGAAGAAGAAGGAAGGATCCTTGCAGTTGTGTATTGATTACTGTCAGCTAAACAAGGTAACGATAAAGAATCGTTATCCCCTTCCGCACATAGATGATTTGTTTGATCACAAAAAGGGAGCCAAAATTTTATCTAAGATTGATCTTAAGTCAGGCTATCAGCAGCTAAGGATTACAGAGGTAGATATCTAAAATATTACTTTTCGTACGCAATATGGGCACTATGAGTTCACAGTGGTGCCTTTTGGTTTGACGAATGCCCCCACAGTATTTATGAGTTTGATGAATGGGGTATTTAGGACCCTTTTAGATCACTTCGTGCTCATCTTCCTTGATGAAATTTTTATTTACTCACATACGAGTGAGGAGCACGAGGAGCACCTTCGTCAGGTTCTCCAGTGTCTTCCTGAGCAACAACTTTACGAGAACTTGGAGAAGTGTGCCTTCTTTCAGAGAGAGGTGCAATATTTGGGTCACATCATTTCTAGGGAAGGTATCGCAGTTGATCCTTCTAAGATTAGAGCCATTATGGATTTGCTAGCACCTACTACTGTGACAGAGGTGCGCAACTTCACTGGATTAACAAGTTATTATAGGAGATTTGTTTAGGATTTCTCTTGGATTGCATACCCCATCACTTCTATTCAGTGAAAAGGGAAGAAGTTTATTTGGTCGGATAGATGCGAGAAGGCCTTTAGGACACTGAAGGAGTGCCTCATGACAACATCCATTCTTGCTGTGCTGGATCCACAGGGTGAGTTTTTCGTATGCACAGATGCTTCTTTGGTAGGACTTGGAGGGGTGTTGATGCAAGAGGGCAGAGTAGTGGATTTTGAGTCTCGAAAACTCAAGGATTATGAGTTCAATTATCCAACTCATGATCTTGAGTTTGCAGCAGTTGTGCACACCTTGGTTCGATGGAGACACTTTCTTCTTGGTCAGAGATTCACACTCAGAACTGATCATTTGAGTCTTCACCACCTCTTCACGCATCCCAAATGTTGGGCTACCGATGCCGAGATATCATCACGATGCCATCATGGTCACGGTGGATAAATTGAAAAAAGTGGCTCACTTTTCTCTAGTGAAGACCACTTATATAGCTAGTGCAGTGGCATGGGTTTATTTAGATGAGATTTTTAGGTTACACGGAATTCCGTGAAAGATTATTTATGACCACGATCCTTTGTATACTTCCCATTTTTGGAGTATCATGTAGCATGCCCTCGGGACAAAAATCAATTTCAGCACAACATATCACCCTGAGACAGATGGACAGATGAAGCAAGTGAATCAGATTTCATAGGATATGCTCAGGATGTATGTTATGTATCATTAGGCGAGATGGGAGGAGTAATTGTACTTGGTGGAGTTTTCCTAAAATAATAATTTTCAGAGTTCTATAGGCATGGCACCTTTTCAGGCCTTGTATGGTAGAGATTCCAAGACACCTCTTAGCTAGGACATGTTAGAGGACAGGGTATCTCTTGGACTAGCTTTGTTACAAGACATGGAGCAACAGGTGGTTTTGATCAGATAGAGACTGCAGGAGGCACAGGATAGGTAGAAGAAGTATGCAGATCAGCATAGGACCGACCATAATTTTAATGTGGGCATGAAGGTTTTCCTTAGTGTCAGACCACATAAGAGCCCTATCCTTTATGGAAATGGCTCTAAGTTAGCTCCTAGATTTGTTGGTCCTTTTGAGATTTCAGAGTGTATCGGCCCTTTGGCCTACCATTTAGCATTGCCTCCTAGCTTGTCTCGCGTACATGATGTGTTTCATGTTTCAGTCCTTAGGAGATATAGTGTAGATCATTCTCATGCGCTGGATTGGAACTCATTGCAGGTGCAGGATGAGGGGCAGGTGATGGTGGATCCCGTTCCCATTATAGATCACAGGACCTTGGGCATTCGAGGTAGAGAGATTGATCAGGTGTGATTGCAGTGGGACATATATGATGAGACTGCAGCTACTTGGGAGGATGCTACTTTATTACGAGTTTAGTTTCCCCATATGTTCCAGTGACTTCTAGGAGGAAGTTGAGTCTAAGGGGAGGGGGATGAAGTGCCCACTTCCCTTTGACACCTTTGGATACTGATCACGACACTGTTGACTATATTATGGACATTATTATAGTTTTGATTTAGTATGATGTTGGAGCTTCGATCATGGACTATTGTTGATTTTGGTTCATATATGATGCATGGTGTTTATTAGAGACATTATATATATTGTTGTTGATATACTATTTGACATGGTTATATTATAGATGTTGTTCAGACTTCTGATAATCATATATTTTGAGTAGACCTATAAAACAAAAATTGGATTAAAATTGATGATGATATAGTTGTTGGTGAATTGTAAGTGATACTGTTGATTTTCTTGATGATTGTTGTGATTCACATATATATTGATGATCTTGAAATTATATTTATATTCATTTGGATGTTCTGATATGGCCATGAGGCTGAAGGAGGTATTTGTATTTTGCAGGTTTAAAATATCACAACAAACATCGGGGGATCAGAGATGAACCACAATGGAATTCTAGATGAATTCAACAAAGTCACCATGGCAACTGTATTTGTTTGTGTTAGGGATTCCCATGGGGGAGGAATCACCTTTAAATGTGACCATGTGATTTTATGTTTCTTTTATTTATTTTCCTTGGTTTAATGTTGAACATGTAGTTATTTTGTGGTGCTTTGAACCCTTTCCTTATTTATTAGAAGGTGTGTTAATTTTGTGAATAATCATGTTGTTAAGTTGATTAATTAAAATATGTCATAAGAAAGTAATTAATAGAGTTGTTGGCCTTGAATTAAAATGTTGTAAGAAATGTGTAAGAGATATGTAAGTTGATTTTGGAGTAAGAAACACTTCATCTTCTTTGAAATTCAAATTTTTCCTTGGAGGCTGATTTTGGAGACTTGTGGGACAAGTTAAACTTGTCCCATGCCCCTTAAATTTACATACCAACCTTACCTATGGTTGGATAGTTAAAATTAGCCATTCATTATGCATTTTGTAAGTCAACTTGAATGTCTTATTACACTCTTCTTACATGTTTTAAATTTCAGTCCTTATAGGGTGTGGGCTTGATTTGAGTGTGTAAGTAAAACTATCATATTGTTCACCCACCTATTGATTATGCATTGGAGAATGGAGTTGAATTTTGTATTGGGGTTGAGGATGTGTGATGTGGCATCCTACATGAATCCATCTCATCCTCTTCTCTTTCCTCTTCTACTTATTGGAATTCCTTAGCTTGTTTTTGGGTTGCTTCACTTTTATCACTTCATTTTTGGGAGACTTCTTTTATTTTTGAGAGCTCTTACTTTTCGAGAAGATTGGAGATTGTTGCATGCTTGTGGATTGTTGATCTTGGACTGTTTTGCATTGGAAAGCTTGCTGTTTTGGACTTGGAACAAACTCCATCATGGAGAGGTAAGAGCTTGGCTCTTGGAAATGCTCTTCTTTCCCTTTTATGAATATGTAAATGTTTTATGTTGTTATTGTTTGTTTGGTTGGTTGGGTAGATGGCTTAGGGATGGTGTAGGAGAAGACTATGGGGTACTCTTGAGGGAGGCATAAGTGTCTTTGGGAGGTATAAGTGTGGAGGTAGTTGGGATTTGGGTTCCACCTTGTGGAATGAAATAACTTGCATTTATTTACTTGTTATGGGGTGCCATTAGAGGTTGGAGAGGCATAAGGAAATGTGAGGAATAAGGGGTACTTGGGGGAGGCATAAGGGTATGTCAGGGATTTGAAATGATATCTATTTTGGCAGTTTGTTTTCAAGTGGTGATACCCATTTCTCTTTTGGGAGGCATAAGTAGAATCCCCCATAGTTTCTTGCTCCTTTGGCTTGCTTGATGAAGCCTTAGTGTTGTTTTTCATGCTTTATTGTAGTTGTAAACTACATTCTGTTTTGTACTATGTTTTAAATGTGAAGATATTGCTTGTGTGTTATAGAAGCCTTTGTTGCCATGAGTTGAATTACATCTTCTATTGCATTATGGTTGGGGCTCGGGGGCCAATGAAGAATGAAGGATTCTCCTTTTCATTGGATGTCTTGGTTGGGTGGAGAGCATTGCCTTTCCATTGTTCTTGTTGTGATTAGAATTAGAAGAATGATAAATCTACATGTTGCTGGTTTGGAGCAAAGGAGAGAAAGAAAACAGTTTGACAGTCCCTTGTTGAAGTGAAATCTTATTGTAACCCTTCCCACTTGAAGTGGATGAACTCGTATATGTTTTGTAATGGACATATGTTGTATTGAATATGAAAGTTGTAATTTTGAAAGGTAAAGGAGAGATATACTCTGTTTTTTGTTTTCAAAGAAAGAGATGTGTTTTGTATATTGTATTGTGAAAATCAATAGAAAAGAGAAGTTGTGAAAGGAGGAAATCTTGTCTTTTGAATAAAAGTTTCATTCTTTTCCACAATTGGAAATACTACTATTTAAAATCTGAGTTTGAAATGTATTTGAAATCTCTGTTTGAAAGGAAGAAATGCATGTGGCAAAAATACAAAAATCAGTCTTTTGAAATGTGTAATATTAGAAATCAGAATTGCATTTTGGTTTTGAATCGTTTGATTTGAATCAACTAAATATATTAGATTAGAATTGGAATGAATTCTAATACTTGGAAGATTAAAATGGCAAATAGATTCTTAAAAATTTGATCTCTGTCTTGTATTTTCAAACTAACAAATACTTTATCCAAAATGCACAGTTGGAACCTGTAACAATGAAATAACAAGTGAAACGATTAAATTGAATTAGTATACCCTAAATGGATTCAATTTGACAAAAACACTTAAGGAATTTCTTAGAAAACTTAGCAAATTCGGGCTCAAGCCGTTTTGCTGTCGTTTTTACTGTCAAGTTGTATTTTTTGGTAATTAGGTGTCAATCAAACAAAATTACCTTCTAGATCCATCCTAAATCCATCTAAGATCAATTCTCCATGTCCAATTGACATGTTGAGAGTGGAAGAAGATCAATTGATTAAAATTTCATAAGTTAAAATTTACCAGCTTGCCTTTTTAAATCCTGCAGATCATTTTCTCATAATTTACCCTAAAATATTTATCAAAATTAAATTATTAATGTTTTTGTACAAAGAGGACATTGAGAGATTTCCAAAAAGTCCTCGTTTTCCAAAAATGGAGTTCCGTAGCAAAAGTTATTGCCTTCTAAAGTTTGTAGAACGGGGAAAAACTTCATGCACACGTGCCTTGCGCACCTTTCTTGCATGCCCAAAGCTTCTCGTGCACCCGTCTTATGTGCCCATGATAAAATGAGCCTCTTGTGTGCCCATCTTGCGCACCAACAAGAAAATGAGTCTCTCCTGCGCCCATCTTGCGTGCTTGGGAGAGAACGAGTCTCTTTTGTGCCCTTCTTGCATGCCCAAGAGAAAAAAAGTTTCTCCAGCGCCTCTTTTTTGCACCCGGAAGAAAATTTTCCTTCCACGCCTCTTCTACACCTGTGGAAATATCTTCTGCGCACTGCGCAAGAAGATATTCTATCCGCGCTAAGGATGAATTTCTCTCTCTTAGTGTTTTGTAGGTTAATTCGATAACTGTTGTTATGGACTCTGGAATTTTGTTGGGAACACTTAAAAAAATAAAATTATTCCGTAAATTTTCCTAACTAAACCTAGGTTGTTCTTTGTCTTGAGTGGGGAGAATTTTGGTGGCGTTACACTTGGTATCAGAGTGAGGATCAAAAGCTTAGACCCTTGGGCACACTAGAAGACTTGAGACATGCATTTTAAACCTATTACAATATTAAACCTAGCACACTTTCAAATCTAGAGAACAACTTTGTTTAAAATTGCATAATTAGTGAACATGGAAAACTAAAAAAAAACCTAGAATAATGAACGAACTCTTGCATTGGTTTGTGCAGAAGGTGCTCACAAGACGAGGGTTCATGATGTTTCTTCTCCTTCCATTAGTGTACCTTTTCTTGTGACTCTTGAGTCTACATTTGGCATTCCCATAGAGCCTCTAAGTTCTTCCCCTCCTCCCTCACCTCCTTCTCTTCCTTCCACATCCAATCCGCCTTCTTAGGTCCTCATGATCACTCATAATGGAAAAGTCCAACCTCTCAATGTGCCTCTCACTTCTTCTACTATTCTGTCACATGATATTCTATCCCTCATGCATGTTGTTGGTAATTTTCAAGCTCAACTCCATTCCCACACTCTTGAAAGAAAATCCTATTATGCTTCCATTAATAATAATTCTCTTCCAGGCAATCCAATCCCTAAAAAATTCACAATTCAACTTTCTTTAAGGATTTCATCATGACTACATTTACATGTTTTGATGGCACTTACAACCCTTACTTTCATCTCAAGCATTATCGCTTAACACTTGGGCTTGTTATTCTAATGACCACTTGCTCCTAAAATCTTCTCGTCATAGTTTTGTTGATCATGCTCTTCAATGGTACACTCATTTTCCTTGTGGATCTATTAGCACTTACTATGATGTGGAGGATGATTTTCTTAGGTGGTTTATGTTTAAAAATGGTCCTAGAGTTACATATGATTATTACCTACTTTGCATCAAGGAAAGAAATACCTTTATAGATTACATCTTACGCTTCAATTCTTGTATGCATCAGTTATTATTTCAGCTAATTGATTTAGAAATGTAATTTATGTATTTTCATGGCTTAATTCCTACATTAAAAGAAAAACTATTGTATGATACATGTGAATCTTTTACACTTTTGTGCTATAAATTTATTGATTTAGAACAAGATTTAATTGGAAAACATGTTATTCTATCTCCTTATATTTCTTCCACTACTCCATTTCCCACTACTTCTTCCCCTCTTCCATCTATTGAGCGTGTCCTCCATGGTGCCCATCTCCTCCTCCACGTAAGTTTTCTTCCTTCAACCTCTACCATCAGTCTATACCTAATTCTTCTCCACCTCCTCTTCATGAAACATTGCACTTTTCATATGTTTCCAAGACTCATGATGTTTTGCGTGATTTACTTGATAAGAGCTTAATCCACTTACCCTATAATCAACATCATCTTCCTCATTGCTTGTATTGCTAGCGCGATCTCCCTTATTGTAATTTCCACCACATCCATGGCCACCGTGACAATGACTATTGTGCTCTACATGATAAATTACAAAAATTATAAGACAAATGTGTCATTGCCTTTGGATATCACTGTTGTGAGTGGTTTCTTTCTCCCATTCCACATAAGCATGCTTCCACCTCTGTCCACTTGTCTCCTCCACCCACTTCTAAGGTTTTCATTCATCCACCTCGTAATATCATTATTTATCCATGTCCTCCAACTATCTCCCCTATTGCTACATCATATCACCCTCCTCACACTGCTACTACATACCATTGGATTCCTAAGCCACCAATCTATGTGCTTCCCACCGCTACACCTCCCATGATCAACACCATTTCATCTGACATTTATTTGACTCTCACACTGATGTTGCTTCTGCTTCACATGATTCCACCATCCCTTGAAGGCCTATCCATATTTGGCAGGTGATATCCATATGATCACCTCATTACCCTATGAAGAACTCTAGTTCCATGGTTCATACTCGATTGCTGAGGGTCTAACTTTGAAATAAACCTCACACCATTCACTCTTCACACTCTGTGCTTCATGATAAATCTTTCTAACATACACTTTCAAACCATTTCCGAATGACACACTCTTGTTATATGGTTCATTCTTGATTGTCGAGGGGTCTTTTATAAATTAACCTCATATCATACTCATAAAAATCCATTAGGGGGCACATTGCTCCTACTATCACACTCACACATTTCATACCATTCCATTCCACTCATTTGTTGCATTTGCATATCTTGGTTGCACTTAATCTTGCTTACTTATACTACTTACATGATGTACTTTATTTACTATGCTAGCCAAATATTTTGTATGTTAATATATTTCTATATACACATGCACATTCACTTGGTCTCTAGTTGTGAATGCAGATCTTATAGTCTTACACACTACAATGATGTTTGGCATTGTACCTCTTACCAGTCACACAGAGGCTCCTGGAGGCATTTACACTTACTACTCTTACACATTACAGGTGCTATCATTTCATTACATAATATTTCATATTCTTATTAGCACACTACTTGTTTAATCGATATATACACGCTTTGAAATACTTTCTATCATTCTAACATGCTAACGGGTGCTTCATGTGCAACATTTAATTTGCAAGACTATATGCCACCTTGGTTGTCTGTTACAATTTGTTTGACATTATTTTCTATTGTATGTTATTGTTTGCAGGTTATTCCCTTTGTCTTGTGTGCACACTGTATGCTTTTGGTCACTTCGGCCTGATTGTCTTGTGACATTGTGACCATATCCCATGTTTGAAACCCACTTTTTGTGGTATACTTTGTTTACATACGTTGTTCGTTATATTGTCTTATAATCACATGTTTACTAGATTTTTCTACTAACACATGTATCTAGCCACTTTGTTTACACGTGCCTTGGTTTCTACCATGCACATTCCCCATATAGGGTATCCACATTAGTTCAGTTTTAGGTCCTCTCTTTGGGCCACATGCTCCTATTAGGGTCACATGCACCCCAAATGAGGGGGCATACATTGGGTGAATCAATCACCCCATACAACAACTTAGAGCTATAATACATACCTGCATAGTACATGAACAAAGTAGTAATACATTCACATAATGACCCAGAATCTAACTTGGTTCCTCTAGCACAACAAAAACACCAACTCCCAGAACAAGACAACAAGATCTGGGCACCCTTGTCCTCCCTTGGGTACCTATGTCCTAGGGCACATATAGAAAATTTCTCATATTAGCATAGTCTACAATAGTTCACAAAGTAGTTTCATAGGACAAGTGCACAGTGACCTCAGAATTCAAAATACAGTCAATCTCCTACAATCTCCTTCAATCAGGAAAATCAGTACATTCAAAACAATACAAAACTAATTTAGAATAATAAGGAACAACATGGTAAATACCATCTGCAATAGTGCTCATTTGGGAAGCTATTATGGAAGGAGAGTAGCATTAGACCTCTCTCCCCATCACTCTTCTATCGTGGGATGAGATCACCTAAAAAACTCACACTTGGCATGAGATCGACCAAAAAAATCACTCTTGGCATGATATCGCCCAAAAATCTCACTCTTCTACAACATTTTTAGGACATTTTTTATCCTTTACAGTTCTATACATCAGGTGCACACTTTCCTTTTTACATATTTTTACACACTTTTACATACTTATGTAAATTTTTCATATACATGACTTTGAATACTCTTTCACTTTTCTTTTGTAGGTTTGTCCTTAATATGGAATAAAAAGAAACCTATAACAAGCACAACAATAAGCATAACAGGTACAACATGGTACAATGCATATGCTTCACCCCTAGGGTCACTTTCTCTTCCTAGTTTCCTCGCTTCATTTTTTTGCATGCTTCACTTGTCCACTCGGCACGTTCTTTGCTACACGTTCTACATGGTTATCAAGTACACATCTCTTATCTACTTTATGTTATCGAGTATTCACTCAACAACATAAAGTGGGGAAAATGTAGACACAAAATCACGCACTTGGGTACATTTCTAGGTCCTAAAACATACTAGCATTTACATGATTCCTAAGCAAGAAAAATAGTAATTGACAACTATCTTTGGCCTTTTGTTTGTTTCTTTTTATTTTGGTCTTACACACCCTATAGATCAGTCTGAAATTTTAATTTATCATATTTTATGACCTCAGACACCCCAGAACACAAACACCCAGGTGCCCTCATCCCCTCTACGTGCCCCTGACCTCTTTCTACCTTACTCACTCTTTTTGGGCCTCTTTTATCTTTTGAGTCTCTTATTTTCTTATGGTTCTGCCTTCCAATTGTTAATTACAAAATTCAAACAAGGGAATCATATAAATATATAACTATGTGATCAAAATAAAGGACCAAGCTCTAAGCATTACTATTATCACCTAAGCTTACATCCAAAGGCATCCAAAACACTTAAAGGCATCCATCTAGCATCCATACAAGGGACTGTATTTTCTGCATACACTGCATAGGAAGGGGAAGTTCATTATTCCATCCACACATGTTATACATTGTTACATTCTAGATATATCTGACTATCTTGGCGTCATTGGCGTAAGGGCGACCTAAGGACACTATTTCACACACAAGCACAAAGAACTACATGGAGTCTGGAATGTAGTGTAACACTTAGTCATAAGTTCACTCTTCGGGTGACTGCTGGGGTTAGTATGACTTCACATATTTTATTTTTCATACCAATTTGATGTGTTTATGAGCTTGTGCAGATAGCTAGGGTTTGTCTTGCAGGTTACATGAAGGACCAAGCTCTAAGAATTACTAGTATCACCTTACATTGAACGGCATCCAAATATCAAAGTGATCTAACAACGAATAAGTGTGACACCTTATGCATACACTGTAAAAGAAGTTAGCTATCCATTCATGAGATTATTACATTTTCATAGTCACACAAGGGTGCCTAGAAGCAGTATTCATCGATTCTTGAATGTAGTGCAACCTAGTCATAATTTCACTCTTCAGGTGATCCTAGTCCATATTACATTTTTCATATCAATTTAATGTGGTATAGCCATGTTTTAACCAGCAATCTGTTCATATTAGTTACATAATTGAAATAACAACCTAAAGAAAGCAGCTATGTCACCAATTCCTAGAAGTTGTCTCACTCCCTACCTGTGTCAACTATCTTGTAAGTTCATCAAGTGTTGAATCAACTAAGTCTTGTTTCAATTTCTCTGATTCTAGGATAAGTGTAAATTAGCTAAGCCTTCTATGTCTCCTCTTTGCTTATAATATTGTATCATTAAAGTGCCTAATATTTGTATTCTATTGTGTTTTATAATATTAGTGACTCTGAAATTATATTTAATCATATTTTTGTTAAATCAACTACCAATTTTTTTTGTAACACTTGATAATGTCCATATTATTTGGGTGAAAGCTTGTTTTATTTTTTCCAATTATTTTAAAGACAAATACTTATATGGATGAAATAAAAAAAACAGAGTCTCCAGATTAAAAGTTCCACTCACTACAATATTGATCAACTTGTTTCTTCATGCAGTTTTGTGTCATTACTAAATTCTCTTTAAAACTGGAAATCACCTCCTGTTGGTGCTAAAGGTGCCCTTTAGTTTCTCTTACTTTAGGCCAGACCCTTGAATTGGAGGTGAGGGATGGTGGATGTTAACTGTATAAGTCCAAGAATGGGGACATTTTGGATGAACTATGAATTGAAGTGTTATACCACCATTATGCAAGCGTTAGTCACTTAACCAATATTTCCCTCTTATCTGAAGCAAAGCATCGTAGATACCCCTCAAAAAATTTGTTTACTACCTCATTTTAACCATCAGATTGGGGATTATATGATGAACTATGAGCTGATTGAGTATCTAAACATGAGAATAACTTAGTCCAAAATTGCTATTAAATATAGGATCATGATCATTGACTATAATTCTTGGGTGTTCCATGTAGCTTTTGAACTATTTCCATAAAATATATGACAATTGTACTCACTATAAATGGATATGAAAAGGTAGAAAAATGAGCCTATACAAAACTGCCATAATTACACTTTTCCCTTCAAATTTTGGCAATCTTGTGATGAAATCCATGGAAATTGCTCCCCACCGCTCACTAGGAATAAATGGAGGTTGTAAAAGGCCTGAAGACTTAATAGTTTCTCCCTTGTTACACTGACACACTTAGTATTTTGCCAAAAATTTATAGACATCTCCTTTCAAACCTTATCATAATAAATATTTCTTAATTATGTGATAAGTTTTCAATAACATAGAATGGCCACCCACTGGAGAACCATGGAGCTATGAGAGAACATGACCTTTAAGGGTAGAGTTATTGTATAAGGACAACCTTGTACCACAATCCATCCCCCTTCTACACAAAATTCTTTGGAATTATTGGATCATGTTAGAGATTCAAAATGAGAGTGTGGGTCTCTATGTCATTCTAAAATTATGATCTTTCTTGATCTACCCAATTTTCCTGTAATATGGTCATGACATATAATAATCACTCTATGGAATCATATCTCCTAGATAGTGCATTATCTACCACATTTTCTTTTCCTTCATTGTAAATTATCACAAATTCATACTCCAACATATGTGTGACCCATTTCTATTTTTCTTTAGATGGTAGTGGTTACTCCGAGAAGTATTTCAAGCTATCATGATCTGTCTTTACCTTGTAGTGACAACCCATGAGATATGGTTTCCACTATTTAACTATTATGAAGAATATCCATCATTTCCTTCTCATAAGTTGGTTATAATAGGTTCTTATATTTTATATAAAGACTCTCAAATGTAATGGGGTGGCCCTTTAACATAAGTAGTGTATCTATGCCACACCCTAAAGCATCACATTAAATAATGAAGGTTTTGGAGAAATTTAGGCAAGCCAGAATTGGAGTGGTACACATGGCCTTCTTCAATGACTCAAATGTCTGGGTTTCTTCCTCATTCCAAAGGAAAGAGTCTTTCTTTAATAATTTTTTGAGTGGTGTTGTAATTCTACCATAATTATTCACAAATCTGTAATAATAACCTATAATCCATAGGAATCCCTTGAGGTTTTTGAGGGTTTTAGGTATCTTCAAGTCCACCATGGCTTGTATCTTATGACGATCCACTTTTACACCTTTATAAGACATTATATGACCCAAGTATTTTACCTTCCTTACTCCAAAAGAACACTTGGAGGGCTTCACATAAAGGTGTTTTTATTCAAGATTGTCTAAAACCTTATTGGCATAATATAAATGTTCCTCCCAAGTCTTATTATAGATTACTACATCATCAAAGAATACCAAGAAAAAAATTCATAGAAATGGTTGAATATTGAATTATCAAACTTTGGAAAGTAAATGATGCATTTGTAAGGCCAAAATGCATTGCTAGAATTTCATAGTGGCCCTTATGTGTCCTAAAAGTTTTTTATGCATATCTTCACTGTGAATTTTAATTTATTGATATCCCAATCGAAGATATGATTTTAAAAAACAAACAACACCATGCAATTCGTATAAAAATATTGAATGACAAGAATATGATACATATCTTTCACTGTGTATTTGTTGAGATCCCTTTAGTATGGAGACATTTTCCAACCTTCATCCTTCTTTAAACCATCATCACTCGAGAAGAGTAAACACTCTGACTATGGAGAATAATACTTGCTTCTAGCATCTCATGTAGAATATTTTCAATCCAACTCTTCTATAGATAAGGGTACCAATAAGGTCTAATATTGGGTGGTTGGCTTCTTGGTACTAGATGAATAACATGATCATGATCGATTTTGGGAGGAAAACCTTTTGGCATATCCCCAAAAGTGACTAGGTGATCATTAATAATTACTTGTGGATTTGATAGTATAGAACCTTTTGATGGTTGAGCTTCTAGTGAAAATAGTTGTTCCACAAACCCATTTGTAACTTTCTTGAGCATTTTTTTGTATTTGATAAGAACTTGCCAATTGTGTTGCTTTTTCCTTAATCCCGCGTAGTTCAAAATTCTACCCTTCATAATGGAACCTCATGAAAAAAATCTTGGAAGTTCATTCCAACAATTCCCAAGGTAGTAAGTCATTGAACCCCTAACACAATGTCTTCTCCCCCATTGAAATGTCATACATGGGGCCTTATAATAGGTAATATCCTATGGATAGCTTAATCTTATGGTACTTTCCTAAATAACTAACTTTACCTCCATCTGCATAGTATGATATAAAAATATGGGGTGGATAAATGAAGAAATTTAAGCATATGAACAACTTATGTTATGAGGTTTTGAGTAATTTTGAAGTCAATTAGTATTATCACCCTTTATTTCTTCATGAATCCAACAACCTTGAAGGTTTTTCAGGTGATAATTCCCAAAATTACATGACAAGAGATGGTTGAGATTCTTCATCCTTGATCTCTGGAACTTCTTCCTCTTCCCGATTACTTCCTCCTCATTTTCTTCCTCATTAGGATCCTCAATGTAGAATAATTTCTTCTCAGTACACTTATGTCCTGTCATCACCAATCCGGCACTATGATAATTCTTCACCGGGAACTCCTCATGCTATGATTATTTACTAATGCACAGCCTTTAGTTTGGTGGATGTAATCTGGAAACAAAACAACAACATAACACAAGAATACCATCGACTATGATAAGACGAAATGATGAAAAATCTGAAATATCAAAGTAAATTATAAAATTAACATGAAATTGTTACAATCTCACCCATGAGGTACTTCAAGTGTTATTGACTTCACTTGCCTTTCACCAAGACTATGGGAGAAACTTTACAATTACACCTCTTAATGGCTTCTTCAACACACCTTTAAACTGATGGCTTCCTTCGCACCATTCCTACAATATTTCTCACTACTTCCTTCTATGCTAAATGAGGGGGGTGGCCTCTCTATTTATAGAACTTCCAGGCTTATCCATTTTATCTCTAAGATAGGATAAGAAATCCACTCTGACGAATCATATTCCATACCTTAACTCTTATCTGTACATGTAAGCTTATCTTTTAAGATAAGATAAACCTTATCATTTTAAATGGGTTCCACATTTTTAGACTTTTTACAAATAAAATACACAAAATATTTATGACCTCACTCCTTGTCCTTATTACCAATATAATATTTCTAATTCCTAATCATGTAGACCCTACTTCTCTAATTACCCAAACTTTGACATTTTAACATTACCGGACCACTTACGACAAATATTTACTTTTTACAACATTCCTATTGTACTTTGACTGTTACTATACTCCACATTATTGGCGGCACCGTACTGATGGTGCCATTATCTTCTATCAGATGCTACTACTAATTATACTTAACAACAGAAATTTGGTCCCTTATTCCACTTTCTCTCACAATAGTAACATAGACCTTTGGTTTTCTTCTCTTCAATTTTTTGAGGAGTCAATCATGTTATTTGGGGAAATGATGGTGTTGGAATAATGTGTTCCTTGTGAATAATAAGACCTCGTATTTTTACTAGATATCTTTCCTCCACACGACGAGAAATTATCATGGATTATTATATCGAACCCAAATTAAGAAGGTGAACATAAAGTTGGATTTTATCCTTGAGTCCACCCAAAAAAGAGATCATTTAGTTGATCATCTGAGATGTCATTCTCATCAGGATATATTTTGGAACTACTAGATATAATCCTTGACTATCCTTGTCTATCGTAATTTAGCTATTTGGCTAAAATAGTTCTCTATAATACTATTGTTGCAATGTGTTTGAAGCTCATCAGTAAACATATACCAAGTAATGGGAACCCTTGTTTTATTTTTCTCACAAATCCATGCATACTAAATGAACTATTTTTGTTCCATATACAAGGATGTCATTACCACTTTTTTCCACTTGGGACTTATATAGATCAAAGAAATTCTCCATTTGGTTGATCCATGTGATCAGATCATTCCCATTGAACTTACACATTTATAATTTTGGAATCATGTTCTGCCATGGGAAAAACAGTCCACCAGTTTATATAGAGGATCCCCTTGGTTGATGTGAATTGGATTTGAGTGTGCATTGCTTGAGGAACTTGTGTGACTTGAAATGGAATTCATGTCAACCTTCATGCTTGAAAGAGTGATCATCAAATTTTTCCTCATTGATTCAAACCCCATCTTCATTTCACCTTTCACTTCTTGAAGACCATTGTTGAGGTTACCTTCCAGTGCTTGAATTTTACCTTCCATTACTTGAAGGTTACCTTCTAGTGCTTGAACATTGCAATTGAGGTCATCCTTACTCACCATATTATTAACCTTTTTCTGAAGTTGGTTGAATACCTTTGACACCCCAAAAGATGAAGATTCAAAATCCACATCTTCCTTATTTAGAGTCATTCCCATAGTGGCTTGATCCTTCCCTTGGCCTCTAGTTGATCTCCCTATCATGATGCAGGGTTTAGGTCTTGTGATATTTGGATTAGGTTATAAATTTAGGTTTTGTGGTTTCTTATGGTTATTCACTGAATAAAGAGAAACACAAAGAACAAGCCCTAATTTTTTTCGAGATTCATGAAAATATAAGAAATTTAGAAAAATTCAAAAAATGGATACCTATGGGGCGAATTTATGAAAAACCCTAAAATGGATATAACTTGTGTAAAATAAGTCAAAAGATTCTAAAATTTTGAGAAAAAATTGACCGATTTTGCCACTTCAGTTAAAATTTGTAAAAACAATCACTACTATTTTGGAGATGAAGCCAAATATTTAAAATTAGGGTTTTGACCTATTTCTATCCTATATTGAAGCTCTGATACCACTTGTAATAAAATTACTTAGATATATGAATATCAATAGCAATGTAACACTCAAAAACACCAAAATATAGAGAAATAATTGCAATATGCAAGTAGAACAACTTAGCCACTTTGAGGGAGAAATCTTCATACCATACAATAAGAGTCAAGTGTTCAATATGATATCATCTACTAATTACTAATTCCTATATATACCCTACTATGTTATGTAAAGCTCGAAATCCGACCTACTAAGAATATGAAAGCATAAATGAATGTGATATGATATTATAAGAGATTATGTTAGCCAAAATTTGGCCATCCATATCCTGATTGTTGGTCAGAGAATTTGACTTTAAGTGTATAAGGAAGTCTAGAAGCTACAAGTAGGGTACGCGCGTAAAAGGAACAAAGTAGCACACAAGGGGCATGCACATTGGGAAATTAAATCGGCTTGCGAGATCGCATGAGAGAATGTGAACTTACCCAATTTTACACAAGATCTCAAAATAGAAAACCAGAGTTGGAGTGCTGCCCAAGTAAAGATTCAAGAATAGAGAAAGCGTGGAAACTTAATGGCCAAACAAGGGAGAAGAACCCACATGCAAAGCAGGATAAAGCATATGCATGTAGAAGGCTAATAATAAGATTAAAAGAAAGTCTTATTTTTAGGATAATCTATTATTAGCTTAGGATGTAAAGCTTACAAGCTATTTTCTGTGAGCATGCCTATTATTAGGAAGGTGCATGGGCAGTGAAGGGAAAATCCCCACCCCTATATATATGTATATACATATATACATATATACATATATATGCATATGTGTGTGTGTGTGTGTGTGTGTGATATATATATATATATATATATATATATATATATATATATATACATACATACATACATACACACACACACACACATACATAGATACATAGATACATAGATACATAGATACATATATATGATGTATGCCTTTGTTAAAGATTATGGGGAGAGAGATACAAAGTGCAAACCATATATGCTGTAGCAGAGTTATGCTAATTTGATACATATCTAGGGTTTTATGGTCGTGCGCATGGTTCTGCACACTATTGTAATGACTGAGTATCAACTTCCATGTTATGTAATTGTTTAAGGTTACTAATGGATAATTGTGGTTGGATAATGGTAGTTCATGGATCTGAGTATGGAGGTTTGATAATGCAATTGATATTAGTTTTTGTTTACATGGATCAAGTGTTTCCTTATTATATGTGTTGCCGAATTACCATGGTGGTGATAATTCTTTGTGCATGATGAATATATGGATTGTGAACATGGTAATTATGCATGCTAACATAATGATAGGCATAAAAAAGTTAGGGACATGGTGGTTGCACACACTTTGGGTGAGTATCTAGATCTGTCTGGGAGAGGTGCCAACAAATAGTTAATGTTTGTGCAAATAAAAGACTACATTTTGGTTTTGTTGTCAGGACCTTATTTTCAATTTTTTTACCAGGATGTTTCATGCAGATGGCGTATCGAGTGTCTATGGAGAGTATTGAGAGTTGGGTAAAAGGTGGCCAAGATGTGTTTGCACAAAAATATAACACTAGACCTGGCTTTAATACATGCAAGTGGGTGGAGGATAATATGTATGAATTCTTGTATAAGATGTTCTTCAGTTTATTTCCAATAGAATTGTACTAGTGGTTGGAAGCTTACACATCAAACAAAATTTACTGCCATAGAATGAGAGTTTGGATGCAGGAAGACTATCAGAATATCTTTGATTCAACTAAGATGTGGAATACAATTGTGGATCATTGGTGGAAAGGTGTACTACGTAGTTCTATACTTTGGAGTACATGATTTCCACATATTCTTGTCCAGAGGAGGTAGAGAAATAAGATAACAATGCAATTGACCAGAGCTATAAGAGGAAGTTGCGAAGAATGCGTAAGGAACCAGATAGTAGCACAAGAACCTAAGATATTGTGAGGAAATCACCAAGGATCACCCCACCCAAGCCAAATACAGAGAAGAATACCCCTCTAGTATGGATAAGGCAGAAGTTGGTGACCAATGAGGATAGTGATGAGGAGTTTGAGGAAAAGGGTGTGTGTAATGTAAAGACACCAATCATATATGATGTGGAGGATGAAGAAGATCCCAAGGTGAGAATGTACAACATGATGCAGAGGTACCTAGTGAGCGCAAGGAAGGCCCCATGGGAGAAGAAGAAGAGGAAGAAAGTATTGATGGTGAGCCGTCAAGGGAAGATGAGGGAACTTCAGAAGGAGGAGGTGTGCACCCAAGTGTAGAGAAATGGATACCCACAGGTAGGAACACTGGCGGAAGAAGAAATAATGAAGGAGGAGAATTTGCGCACGTCCTAGTTAAGCTATATTGATTATTAATCTAAAGTGGTACGTGAAATATTTTAGAGTTTAATGCCAACTGAAAAACTCTATGGCTGGGAGATGATTGATACAAAGGGTGTGACCATGCGCACAAAGAAGATGCTTTCATGGAGTATGCAAACTCGCATGGAGGAACCGAAATTTGAAATTTGTGATGAAGCATGTGTAAGGCACATAATGAAGAAAGAGCCATATACAACCCAAGTGATGGTAAAGCCAACAAAGTCGACAAATGAAAAAACTAGTAATGCCTTAAATAAGATGGCAAAAAAAGTGGCCCAAAGGAATTTGGATAAAGGAGCCACCATCAGGGTATTAGTTGAAGATAATAATAATAAAGAACACAAATTCCAGTAGCTTACAAAGGTGCGAGATAAGGCAAAAAATAACACAAAGTATGCATTCATCAAGGCCAAACATATTATAGATTTAATTATTACAGTGTGCTCAAAGAGATTCCTTAAAAAAGGATAATTAGATCCATGAGAATATCATGTATCAAAGGAAATAATTATCTTATACTCAAATTGTCAAATCTTAGGGTTCAATGCATAATAATCATTGTCATGATGTTTATTGAATCTATGATATTTGTAAAATGGTTTATCTTTGATTTTTTTTCAAGTGTATGGAGGGGATAATAATTTTTAGCTAGCTAAGTGATTAATAACTTATCAATTAGTTCATATAGAGTATTGTGTTGTCAAGCATTATCGTTAAACTAAAGAGGTTCTTTACGATGTGGTTGAATTACTGTTTGTTATTGATTTCTTGGACCATACACATTATTGCCTCTATATAGGACTTTCACTTGAGTTGAATGATCATATATATCATGCATATTATTTGGATAATAATGATTTCTTTAGTCTGATATGTAAATTGATCATGACATGTAAGAAAATGATTGACATGGTCATGTAATGGATTCCTTAGATTTGATATATCATCCTTGAGGGATTTAATCGTGGTACTGATAAATTGAATATTCACTTAAAAATCATGTTGTAATGCTTGAATGGATTTCAGGATATCCTTACAAGATAATTTATTATTATGTCCATGTATTAATGAATGACCCATATGAGAAGGCCTAAAACAAGATCTATTTAAATATCATCTTCGATAAAGAAATTTAGACGATCTATTCTAGCCTATTGAATGTCTTTAAGAGGTATAAAATGCACACTACAATTTAAAAAAAAAATACAATATCTTTATATTTATTATCATTTGTTTTGTATTTTTGAAAGATTGAAAATTTTATTTATGTTTATAATATTGAAATGACGTGAAAGTGTTCTATTCAACATCAAGAACGTAATTTGTACGAGGATCATAATCGACTTGTCTTGGATCAGCCATATGTTAAAACATACAAAGATAAAGTGAACTTAATGTTCCATTTTCCTAGAGCTAATATAGAGTCATGATGTATTCTTCATCAATAAGGGCGGGCCCTATTTAGCCATAGTGGACTTATAATGTGTTGTATTGTGTTGATAATCAAGAAGATAGTCATGCTTAATTATGATTGACATATGGAGTTAGGGGAAGTAATACTGTGATTATACTAGTAAATAGTGTATTTCAAACATATCAACCATGATCTACCATACCTTTACTACTATAATAAGTAAGTAATATTCTATGAGTGACATACTATAACCTAGAATTCATGTGACTATTCATATAGAGGAATACTATTTGATGGAGTAAGGAAACTATTGTGTAACACATCATATGTGTATACATTTTGTTCTTATTTATATCGAGTGTATCATGTTCACAATTATTTACATGTATATAATGTGTGAACATAAAATATAAAATCTAGAGTGTTTGTTTTCCTCCATTGTATTGGTAGGATACGATTATTTTAGCTTTGTAGAGCAACTTGAAAGTGTGTTGATTGTACTAATAGCTTTTAAGGTATGTATCTTAGATATTAACTCTTGATAATGGTTAACATCGTGAAAAGTAAGACAACGGTCATAAAAAAAGGTATTTCTTGGTTTCCTGGATAACTTGCTTTCCATGAGGTGATGTGATCTAGGTAGTGCTAATAAGCCACGATCAAGTAATAAAGGTAAGAAAACTTTTTATGTATCTATATTTTTAGGAAAGGTAACATAGATAAAAGTTACAATAAAATGTTAATGCATATAACTATGTCCCACTTGGTGGCAAAAATAATTTTCAAATATGACTACTAAATAAATCTTAAAAAAATACTATATATATTTTTTAAATTTTCATTTAAATTGTGGATGCCCTGCACCTACCTGCACCTTGCTATTTTTAAGCTCTTAAAAATACATGTTTGGTCATTTTACATGTGTTTGATAATGTTTTGGTTGTAGGAACTATTTTGTTGAAGCTACAAAAGTGCAAAAAAGTGGGACAGTTATATCTTTTCAGTAACATAATGTTGCAAAATACATAGATTTAACTATCGTATAGGCGCATCCGCGCATGTCAGCCTTATCACCAATTAAAAATCACGTGATAGACTTTCTCTTTGAATTCTGCACTTGTCAGCATCGCCTGTCATAAAACTCGAATGGAAAATTTGTGGACCCACTTTGCGCTATTTCTACGTTATAAATATTCAGGGTAAGGTGGTCCTTGGCATTCCTTGTTGTGATTCGTGTCATGAATGGTTGTTTGGAAACTTGTGCTAGTAGTGAATCGGATCTTGACCCAAAAATTCCATCTCAAACTTGCTCCTACCCCTTGCTGTCTTCTCCCCCATGCTCTTCCTTCCTCTTTCCAGATCTGCTGGTAGAGGTGTGACTGCTCTGCACTAAAGGGTCCCAAAAGAATAAGCTTGGACCTCCTTAGGTTTAAAAGCTATTTCGAATCACCAACCAAGAATGCCTTCAGAAGAGGCTTAGAACCACATGTTAAACCCCTCCAGAGAATTTCCAGAAATAGGTGATGCTTAAAAGTGATCATTGATAACTCAACCCCATTTTGGTTCTCCTTGGCGCATTGGTAGCATGCTATGTTCCATAAAAGTTGCACTAGACTGAGTGTGTGTCGCCCCTATTTTACCAGCCGCGCCAATGGCACACATTTTACCTGTTCCATCATGAAAATCTCTGCCAAATTCATGGCACACATAGATCCACCAAAAACATATTAACACTTTCATTGCATCCTAGCTTGGCGCACCAAGCTCGTATGTATACATTGATAAAATTTGTGCCATTGGCGAACCCTAACATCCATGTAACACCATCCTTTCATTGCGCCAAGTAAAAAAAATAGATAGGTTATAAACGGTACATTAATCTTAGGTGCATCCACCTATTGCAATTTTTAACAATTGATGTCATACAAACCTTGTAAATGTCTTGTCTTGCACCAAGTTCCCCTTTTGCACACTGTAAAGCATGTATGTTTCACACACTAAACCTTATATGCACCTTTGGCCCATGTCCGAAGTCCCCAGTGCAACATGAAAGAATATTATCCTGTTCCTGTGTAACATAAGAATTCGTGCGCCCTTTACAAAATGCATATCTTTGGATGGCGCAGGCGCACTTTTGCTTACATTCTTTATCAACAAAGAATGTCATGTGATAGTATCATATGCACCTTGCGCCCTTTGGTGCTGATTTACCCCTTGTAACAGCCTTATGTTTCTATGTGCACCAATACTATTTAAGGTGCTGTTTAGCCTGCAATTTCACATGCGCCATGTGCCCTAAGCAATGTAAAATTGCTAACTCTTTCTTCTGTCAATGCATTTCAATGCGCGGAATATCTAATAGCTGACATGGCGTTTCTTCAACTTGGGTTTCACTTCTTATTCTTGCAGATCAGCAACTGAATTTAGAACGAACATATGTCACACATGAAGTAAGAGACCAACCAAGTCTAAAGGTAAAGCCAAGCTTACAGAAGAAGAGTATGAAGTACAAGCATATCAAAGGGTCAGAATTATTCGAATCCTAGAGTACAGAATGTGACCTGGATATCAAAGACTCTGAGACTGGGTCATTATCGATATGAAAGAATTATGGGCCAGAACCTAGGAAGGTCACATTAGAAGTCCCTAGATGGACAAACTGGTAGGAAGTGGCCTGAACATTTTGCTGGAGGAATCCCAGTCAGTGCCAATAAATAACAGAATTTATGATGGTGGTGGCAATAATGCTACAACAAAGACACAAGACCTGTGTCCAAAATGAGAAAGGCGAGGTCATAGATCAACCTCATTTCTTGGCACTTCGAAATACATGCTTGGCATTCCTCATTCACTGGCACTTTGTGGCAGTAAGCCAAGAAGACTGTATTAAGGCTTGGGACGACAATGAAGAGCCAGTGCATGCAGATGATGAACGAGGTTTATTTGAAAAACAAAAAGGTGGTAACCAGAAGGCCACAGGTCATTCACTCTCAGTGATTTTAAAATCATGAGGAGCTCAGTGATACCATCATTTTTCCTAAGTAGAGTATTTGGGCTTGCTACACACCCATTACGTTTCTTATAAATGGATGCTGCGAAGTATGTAGAGGACAATGAACAATAATATGCCCGATCAACGCTTTGAATGGGCAGAAATCATAATCAACACGATATCAGAGCAGCTGCAACAATTCTCACCACAACGGGGAGGTTCTACATGAAATCCTATGTTGTTTACACTGCAGCCTTCAGAAAGGGACTACCCAGCATCTGATGCGGAGTGCGAGGTTTGGCCCCAAGTTAAAATCTATGAATATTATCTAGAGCTAAAGCTGGAAAATAACATCCCTCAATTTACAAAGATAAATGATGCATTTTTCTATTTCATCATCTGCCTGTTGAGGACAAATATGGCTCATGGTCGCATGACCAAGAGCATCGTATGCAGCCATAGAGAAATGGGGGGCCCTGTTCACTCAATTCCCCACATTCACTTATCTCAGGGCGGCTAATTTCTTGGGGGAGAAAACTAAACTGCCGAGGTATGCCGGGCCCAAGTTGATTCTGCTAGACACTGTCAAGATAGCCAGTCACCTACCATGAGAAATGCCTCAAGAGAAAGAAGGGTGGAACTCCTTTCCCCCTCACAGTGGGTAGGTATACTTGTCCCTCTCACCACAAGGCAAAAGACATGTTTGCAGAGCTGGAGCTACTGAATCTGAAACATGACTTCCCGGAAAAGGCCTACCTTCAACCCGAGGAATTTTTTGCTAAGGGCTAAGCTCGATCCAATCCACATCCCTCAGATCGAGGATATTTACATCGCCCTATATCACGAGGTGGAGCTCAGGAGGAAGGATTCACTCTCATTTGGCCTTAGCAGAAATCATCTAGTACGGGGTGGCCATCGTCCCTAAAGGCTAGTCAAACTAATGAGGAGGAAGTGGATCAAGTGTATCTTGACATAGGTGGGGACGATTGGCCTTTTGCATTGATTGATAGAATTAAAGCCCCTCAAACAATTGAAGAAAGGGTCAAGGAATCTCTGCGTAGAACAGAGCATTGGTGTAGAATGAACGGGCTCGTCTACCTCGGAGTCGATTTCACAACCTCTCAAATATTGGGTAACACACCTTCCTCGATCAAAACAACAGCCAAAAGGCAAAGGAAAAAGTAAAGAGGGTGAGTCCAGCATCACTCAAGAGGAAGCTCTTGAAAGTCCTCCTTCCGCTGCACCCAAACAAGTTGTAACTCTGGCTTCTCCAGAGAAAGAAGCGGAAGAAGATGTTCAAATAGGCCCATCCACTCAGGATGTCGCAAATGCCACAACAATTGAGGTCCCTTCTGTCCCTTCTAACCTTCTCCCCCTTCCCCTCCTCGAGTGACTCAAGTGACCATTCCTTTGGTCGTGTCCTCTCCCCCATCTTCTACTGTTCCTTTCTGCTTCTTTGTCATCCATCTTCTCTTCTCTCACGGACCTGTCCCCCTCCATTTCTTCTCTTATCTCTGAGCTCCCTTCCCTTCCTATGTCTTCCTCTCCTACAATATCTCTTCGTCCCGTGAGCAATTCCTCGGCCCCTCTCTCGATTCCACCTCCAAGTGTTTCCACGTTTTTCCCTTCTACTACTGCAGCTGTCCCCTTCTCTATTTCTGGTTCTTCTCCCACAAGTCCAGCCTGGATCTCCCAGCATCTAAGTCAAAAGAAAAGGAAAGTTCCCATCGCTCCGATGGACTTCTCCGTAATCCCGTCAAAAGGGGAAAAGAAGCAGAAGCCCATCACACGCTTCTCTCAGAGTGCTTCGGGAGAGAGGGTAATGGAGATCGCATACCCCAATCCTCTGAAGGATAGAAAAGATCTGTCTCCGACAGATTATAAAGTGACTCAAGTTACGATGGGTACGTCTTCTGAAAGCCTTCAGGGAGAGGCCCTATCTGCAGTTGACGCCCTCTGCAAGAAGCTTCAAGAAGCAAAAGAAGAGAAAAGGTTGCTAAAAGAGAAAAATAAACATCTGCTCCAAGCCTTACAGAAGATGGGCAGTGCACCTCCCACAACTGCCACCGAGACTCCTGAGCCTCTGAGCCAGGATAAAATTGATGAATATGCAAAGATTGGTGAGCAGGGTATGGCCGTTTCCGCTTGGAGGAGCCAGATCCTCAAAGACAGTGAAAAAGTAATTGCCAAGTTCACTGATTTTTATCTGAACATCAACAAGACGAATAAAGAGCTCCAAGCGTTAGCAGGACCCATATTAAAAGAGCTGGACCATGCTAGGTTGCAGCATGAGACCTTTCAACAAATGTTTGACTGTTCAGTCGAAGATCTGGTCAAGTTCGGCATTTTCAGTCACCCTAGGGCCCTCAATAAAGTCCTATCCACTCAGGACTACCGAATAGATCAACTAGAATTTTTCCTTGAAAAGATCGATAAGGTAAAGGAAGAAGCCCTGGACGCGATGCACCAAATGGAACAAATCGTTCTCAATATGTCTCCATGGTTGCTTACTCCTTCCTTCACCTTAAGGAAAGTTGATGAAACCATCTAGATCTTCAAGGAGATCGTTTCGCAAGGGCTGGGGCCAGAGGTCACTTTTGACGCAGAGTCCCATCAATAACCTGCTGACCTGTCGGGACTTCATCGGGTTCCTCATAGAAGTAGAGAAAGAATATTCCAAACTCCCAGAGAAGCTCATAAACGAGTGGGAGACTTGCGAGGCGATCAGTGAGCGACACAAGGATCCTTCCCAGGATCAACTAGAGCATATGATCAGCAAGTTCATGGAATACCGCGCCCAATTCCACATCTCGTTAACCAACAAGATTACACAACAAAAAGTTGGAGACCCTGAGTTTTGTGCTATGAAAAAATTAATGGCCGAAAGCTTTATGTGACAACATGACATATTTCTTAACTCTCTTTTTAATATGTTATAAAAATTCCCTCATTATTCAAAAATATAACACATTCATATACATATTATTTATAACACATTCAACAATATAACACATTCATATTTTGATCTCACCAAGGGCAATTCATATTCTTTGTAACACATGAAAATGTTTACTTGAGTTATAAGGACTCCAAGAGTGACATTATTACTAACCTCAAATCTAGTTTTACTCTTATGTGCTTTACTCTTACACCACACTATGGTCTCATTATTAGAATTTTTTTTCATCACAAAAGGAGTTACAAAATTATTGTCTAACATCTAGAAGAAATACATGATTGGAAGCATTATAAACTACGCATGAACCACAAGTGATTTGTGTTCAAGGTAAGATCCCCTGTTTTTGCATTTCACGATTCCACATGTGAAATTTATTTTATTCTTAATGTCAAAATGAACATAACAAGGGATTACAGGACCAAGATTCTGGTTTCCTGGGTTCTCTAAAGTCAATATCTTTCAAATCAATTTCATTTGGAAGGAGTTACCATTTTCTACCCATAAGTTAACCTCCTAATCAACTGAGGTTTAGTTTAATTCCAATTTACACTTAGGGCTCTATGCCCTATTATAGATCAGATTAAGGTGTGAAAAAATATTTACCCTATAAACCCTCCGTAAAAGATCAAGGTGCTATATTGTCACAAACCAAAGTAACAGATTTAGCTGTGAGGAACTAAAAAGATCATTAACAATAGTTTTAAGTCATAGTACGACTATTTCACTAGGTCCATTTGTGTTGTTTGGGTCCCACAAAGAATTCATTTGATGATGAAGAAAATTTCTAGATCTAACTTCGTAATACTTGGTAGTCAACTAGGATATTAAAGAGGTGATAACTCTACTTACTCCACATATGGTAAGATTACACATCATAGTTGTTTCTTTGAAAAAAGAATCTTAAGTTATAGAAATGAACTAATGAATATATTTCTTAGGGGTAGTACCATAAAATTTTAGTTGTGAGGATTAATTATGTTTTTAGACGACAATGTTTTGCAAACTAATGTGGTTAGAATGAGAGGGAGGGTGCAACAAATTTAAATGTTAAATTCATTAGATAATCCCATCTACTAAAGGTTACTTTCAAGAGTAGTTGGTGATCTATGTCATCTAACACGTAAGTCGTACCTTAAGAGAACACATTCTCCTTACTACACACATGATAACCAATCCTTGAAGGGGACCACTTACTACAGATAACGTTTGAACAAGTCGTTATTAACTGACGGTTTCATGACGATGTCACTAAACATACAGGCTAGAACGGTAAATAAACTATGGATCTTATTTATTTAAGATAGAAGGTGACATCGAGTATAGAGGTTTGAGTTCATTCTAAGGTTTCAATGTTCTATGCAAAAATAATAACATATGAAGGTTAGTTATACACAAATTTTGTACTAGGGTTGGCTAATTTTCTTAGGTTTCTTTATTGCATTTTCAAGGTAAAGAACACAACACACCAATTAATTAATTGGATATTACAAACTATAAATGAACTAAAAGATATTACATTTAAATTCATTTAACATATCAAAATTTTTCCATATGAAAATCTAAATAAAAATGGTACCCATAATTAAATGCACATTTCTCAAGGCATTCCTAAAACTAGCATCTCATACATATTACCAAATTTCAAATATAAATTTCTGTAACATGGCAATACATTACACACACACACACACACACATTTTTAATAACTTATATAAATTACAATAATAAAAAATGGATTACACCATGCCTTTTAGCCATCTCACTTCCATCCTGCAAAAACATGTGAGCATGAAATCAGCGATAAATCGCTGACATGGCATCCACCCAAATCTAGCATAATTAACATTTTTAGAACTTTCCCATTTACATAATAACATTAATAATTTGTATTCGAAAGGAGGAGGTTAGAGACACATATTTATTTCATTTTAGTTCACGTCATTTCTTAACCAAGGCAACAGAAAGAAATAGGGAAGAGAGAGAAACCCTATTTTGCCAAAAGTTCAAATTCACATAACAATCACACAATAGAGTTTCAATAAGTTATTTACAAGTGTCAATAAGTTTCCACGATGGCAACCCAACAGGGGTCCTACAACTTTCTCTTTACATTTTCCTACTAGTTCCAAAAACGTTCAATTTAGGCTTGGAGGTGAAGAAATCACTTTCAAACATTGTCCTCTAATGAGAAAACAAACTAATGGTAAGTTTCTACGTGTCCTCCTATACACCAAGAATTCACAGGAACTGACGGGATTTATAACTCGCGAACGGTTTTTGATTGGAGGTCAGTTTTCCAAGGTAATCGGTCGTAATTGTCCTAGTTGTAAATGATCAAAAGTTAGCTTGAGGGCTCAGGAACCCACTTCCAAAAATGACGTTCGATGGACGAACGCGCAATGAGAAAATTCCTAGGAGTTCCCCTATATATGGAGAACCCACCAGAGTTGACAGGACTGTGAACTAGAAACTGGTTTTGAAACGACATGTTTTCTGGAGCCATCAGTCGTAATTGGTCCAGTTTTGACCTAGTCAAACTGCGACCGGAGGCCTATAAAAAGCCTTTGTCAAACTATCAAGAAGAGTGTTTTTTTCCCAAATTGAAGGTTCCAGGAAATTGTCTAGTAAAAATACTAGAGGTTTGCGAAGGCGGATATGCATTTTGTTTTCCAGGATTCAAACGATGCGCCGATACGAAATCCAACTTTTCAAATTTAACAACTTCCTACAGTTGTAAATCAATGTAACATGGCTCCTAGCAGGGCATCAAAAGTATCACAGATGATCATTCAAGGTTGAATTAAGGATTAAAATGACTCCTCACATGACAAGGTAAACGTAGGAAACTTAACATCTCCTTTCTGGAGTTATGAAGGTAATTTTGGAAGTCTCCGGAAATCGTGATTTATTTGTTTTAACAAGAGAGCAGTCAACATAATTGCAGGAGCTTAACTTCAACTTGTCAATAAAAACGGGTACTGCAGTAATATGGTTTTGTTAGGAAGTTGCTAAATCACCTCAAAATGAGGGTTTAAGTTCATGGTTGACTACAAAAAGGTTATTTTGATTGCGTGAGTTACAATATGACATTTTATTGTTTTGCAAACAAGTTAATATAAAACAATTAAATGCATGATAATCCTAAGGTTTTTAAAAATAATATTTGATTGCAAAAAAAAAAAGTACGAGAATTATGAAAGATAAGGAGAGATGAACCATGCATGGAGGAAGGAAGCCTATCAAAGTCCTAGGATTTGATTCAACATCTCACTTAGACATTTCATCAAACAGTTCATTGCCGTGAGTATAACTCCATTATTTTTAAAACAGGGGTGTGGTTTGAGGAGCAAAAACCACTATTCATTGTCCTTAGATGCATTTCCATACTACAACAAGAATCCGATCATATGTAGACCTAGAAGATGCCGAAAAAAGTTGTGGGCTTGACATCATCCCCACCCAAACTGTTATTATACACAGGCTAAGGCGTGTAGATTTGCAACATAAGGTAAGGGCCTCTATACAACCATCACAAGTAAAAAAAATATATTTGAAGGTGTAGTTTTGAGTTTTCCCCAAAATGGTTAGGCGGCCAACAACAAATCACACCCCAAAGATCATTACAAATCCATTTTTTTGCATTTATTTTGCCCCATGTTACACAAAAGGCCACCCATGTCCTTTTTCTAAGCCAACAAGTATGATAATAAACAAGAAATGAAACATTATATGGATACATCCCCTGAAAATTTCTCTCCTTAAGGTGCTTTTGCAAAACAAAACAAGAACTTACACCTAGTTCCTAGAAATTATTATAGGAGGTATCATGATGAATATGTAGATGGTATGCATAGGGATGCTATAGAGAGCACAATCAACATTTCTAAAGGGAATTTGCTGGAAACATTTCAAGCCTTTTAACAGACCCATTTCATGCATATCCTGTCATCATTACAGTCCATGAGCCCACATTTCATGCATTTAGTCAAACAGTTCACATGCCAAGCGCATGCTTCCACATTTGCATGCCTATCTACCAGAGCGCTTCTAACTACAACATTTGAAAAAATTCTTCTATCCTTTTATGATTTGATGGATGTCCATACCCTATTCCGGATCTCACATTTTGGCGCAGAATGAGAGTATGCTAAAAATGTGAACTGATCAGGTTGGAGACCTATTTGTTGCATTGAGAGCCATTGACCGTCTCGTTCTTTCATTGGTCAAACACTGTCACAGTACCAGGGCTAATACCATCCACCGCCAAACACTATCTCACCATACCCTCGCTATAGCTATCCATTACTGCTAAATTTCAATGTAACTTGGGTTTTAGGTGGTTAACGTCTCTGGGTACCAAATAAAGTGCATGTATTATTGTGCAAGGGAAACAAAAAGATCTGCGAGATTATTTAAGACACCCATGTGCATTTACAAGTTGCCCAAGCCTTCACGCAAACTCCATCACTCACCATAAATCTCAATTCAACCACTGCATTAAATTTAAATTATTTATTTATTTATTGTAATGTGAGAACGACACCTCCTGAGCTAGCTCTAAAGAGGCTATAGATGTTTGCAATTTTCAACCCTATAAAATTAAAATATTTTCTTAAGTTGTACCAGAATTGAATAAATATTAAATGCATTTTTCTACTTTAAAATTTTGAATCAAAGGAATTTATAAAGCTATTCCAAAACGTTTATGTAAATTCATTGTAAGATATTTTAAGATATATGATAATGAAAACATTTTCCTACCATTGAATGAATATTGACTCAATGGTTAAGATGTTTGGCTCTTAAAAAGCCCACCAGGGTTCAATTCTTGCTGCAAGGGAAGTCAGGAGATGCACCATAATAAGGGATGAGGCCGGGATTGTAGCCTGGGTGAATTTGACAGAATGGATACCCCTTAGTCCTTGGCCACTTAGCCTATAAGAAATCTGCCCACTTCATCGTGGGGGAAGGCGGTCCGCCGACCTGTCAGATTTCAATAAACAAACATCTTCCTACTTAAAGGCTTTTGAATATAATTATTAGTTTGTCAAAGGCACGGGTACTATATCTTTCACTCCACTTTAACAAGTTATTATTAAATATGTTTTCAACTAATAATAAATTATTATTATTTTTTTGTATTGATTTTCAAATGTTTTAAAATTTGGACATGCTCATTTTTTACTCAAAACATTTTAAAAATGTATTTATCTAGTTTGTGATTGGCTAAAAATTTTTACCCCTTATTCCCACCTTCACGTAAATTGAGGCACCATGATGTCAGTGGTTGCCATTTCTACATTTTTAGAAATAATTCACTTTTTGAAATTTATTGCTTAAAATAATTGACCTATTTCATAACTATGCAATCTTTTGTCTATTATAATATTTACAAAAATATTAAAATTGTATTTTATGTATAGACTTTATGGTACATATTTAAGTGCTTTTCAAATTGGAGTGCATATTTTCTAGAGAATTCCACCTAAGTATTCCAAAGGACATCTTTAAAAACATAGACAATAGTGTAGCTACACCATACATATATTTTATTTTAGCTAAAAATAATATTATAACAACTTTTTAAAATCATTATAATATTATCTACTTTAAAATAATTTAATGCTAATTATTTTAAAACAATTACTTATTATTTATCCTCAAATAATTCAAAAATTCAATGTTAGGGTAGGGACTAGTCACATTGCGACCCTTGTTATTTGTTTTTTATAAATACGTAATATGGACGGATTGATTTTCATTAATTTTTTTGTGTAAATATATAAATAATATGCATAAAGAAATAATAAATAAAATCAATTCTTATATTAATATTCTTGTTATAAATTTCATTTCAACAAATACTTGTTGATTTAGGTGAATTTGACTTGAGTGATCTTAATTTGAGTGTAGTATTCACATAGAATATTTGGGTTAATATCTATATATGAAATTAGTAGGTATGTAAATGGTCAATATTGGTTATTCAACTTGAAAATAAAATAAGGAGGCGAGATTTGGATGTATTTATTTATTTATTACGCCGTAAGGTGTTCTTGTAGTGAGATGAGACTTGTTGGGTCTGACATATTTCAGAAATTTGAGGGCCAAGATTAAAATGTCAGAGTCTGCGTTGAAATCTAACAGACCTGCTAGGTCTGACATCCACATTGCAGTGAAGGCTCCTCCCGTCCTGTATAAGGGTTCGAATGAAGGAAATACAATGGTTGATGATGTATGGAGCGATTTATGCGCTACAGGTGGTGATTAGAGGATGACAATAAAAAAACGAAGTTTGGAACAGGTTATGTGGACATTTCCGTTGGTTGTAGAGATCCGAGCTCCATTTTTCCATTGCGTGCATAAATCTTGTGCCATGCATCTGCTCATGCAGATGAACATATACAATACATGTTCCTAGGAGATAATGAATTGGTAGTGATATAGAGCGGCTCATAGGAGAGGGGAGGGCTGCAGATAAGATCTCGACTCCATCTCCAAGTCATGTAAGAATTTCTCTCCAATTGATGCAACTACAGGCTAAATATCCAAGAAACACAACCAAAGGTGGACCGTGGAAACATCTCTGTCAACATCCTTACCACCTTTGTTTGTCCGTCCCCTTCTTCCTATTTGAATGCCCAAAAAAAAACTATAATATCTTTTACATGACTGTAATATTGATATATTGTAGGTAGGAAGACATGACATTTGTGTGAACAAGGTGGAGGGTTTGAAACCCTGAAATCCATTGCTTCCCTTCCCCACAGTTTCTTTGACTGCGACACCTCCGGAAGAATAAAAAGGATCACCATTGCATCCATTCCAAGGAAAAGAGGACCCCAAATACCTACAATACTTACCGCTCATGGAGAGTAAGGAAAAATAAAAAAGGGCACATGTTTTGGAGATATAGTTATTAAGCTACTTAGGGCCGGTACAGAAAACCAACTGTATTAAGGGAAATTGATATGCCCAGGTCGATTATGTGTGGGTCACATTCATATTCATATTCATATTCATAGTCACCTGCTATTAAATTCTACTTCTTCCAACCAGTTGTACCCGCCATAATATTCTAGATTATAGCCAATCCATGGCATATTTATCCATTCCGATTTCTTTTTATTTTTCTTCTTCTTCTGCTGCCTGTTTTCCTGTAGTTTGTCCTCTGCCCTTTACTGAAGATTTATACCATTATGACGTTTGTTGTTGTATCATGTACAACACTTTTTCCATCCGACACAAATGGAAAATGTAACGCCTACTAAAACAACCCGCTTGAGACTCAAGAACAACCTAGGATTAGTCAGAAAATTATGGGATATTTTTTTTTGTTTAAAAGTGAATGCTACCAGGTTACAAAACAACATTTGCCACAAGTAGGGTTTAGAGGCCAAATAAAAATCTTAACTCATAGTTTTTCCCATTACAACAATTATTAAATTTACAAGGTCAAAACTTGGGGTTAGAATAATCATTAAGATTAAGAGGGCAATTTCTCACTCTCCCACCCTCTGACAGGCTTAAGATATTCAACCTAATTTTTCTCAAAATTAACACACTATAAACCTTCTAAAAACATTCCCACTAGATAGGAAATTTTCTCACCTTTCCAGTGATATAAAGAAGTCCTCCTAACTCCCTATATTTCCAAAGTTATGGGTTGGCGGACCTTGGGAGGAAAATTTTCCCAAGGCGGGCTGGCGGGCCTAGGGGAGAAAATTTTCCCCAGGGGTGGGTCTATAGGCTGCGGGGAGAAATTTTTCCCAGAGGAGGAGTCAGGTCAGTGGTGTTGGGGAAGAAAATTTTCCCCAGGGGTGGTTCGGCGGGGCTGTGGGAGAAGTTTTGGAAATTTTCCCACTTGGGGAAAAAAGCCACCTTTGCACCCGCGTGCCTGCAAGTCTGCAAGGGACATGTGTCCAAATTTATAGCCTAGGTGGAAAGGCGGGACGCCGGAGGCAAAATTGAATTTTTTCCTTATTATTTTTTTTGAAAGGGTGAAAGGGTTCAAAATTACCCGCTCCTCCGTTGGCGCGTAGAGACGCCACGTGTCAGTCCCAAATTCCAAGTGGGGAAGCAGGTCATTAGGGAAAAATTAGAAAATTTGACTTTTTCCCAAAATGCATTAAAGGTTAAGAATCACCCGTGCGCTTCCGCTGAATGCCCAATGATGCCACGTGTCAATCAATCATTGGTTGTGGGCTAGGGGGTCGGCAGGGAAACTTAAGAATTTTTTCCATAATTTTTATTTGGAAGAGTTAAGGTTGAAAAGGATCCGCACCTCCGCTGATGCACTCAACGAAGCCATGTGTCAAGCACACATTAGTTGGGGCGGTGGGGCCGTGGAGGAAAAGTTGCCAAATTAACTTTTTAAACTTAGAATATTTATTTTGCTAATAGGGAAATGCTCGGGCCAACGGAGCGGCGGGGAAACTTATTGTTTTTGCGTTTCTTTCCCACGAAAGGAAAATGAGTAATTTTCGGGCCCATGGGTCCGCTTGCAATTTTTTTTATAATTTGTTTTTTGACAGTTAGTTTATCTTTTGAGCCAGAAATGAAGTAAAAACTTCAGTAGGCCATAACTTTTGATTGGGAGCTCGATTTTTGGAAAACGAGGACTTTTTGGAAAGGTCTCGAAGTCCTCTTTGCACAGGAAGCTTAAAATTTTTATTTTGATGAACTTAGAAGGGTAAATTTTAAGAAAATGTTCTACAGGATTTTAAAAGATGAATTGAAATTTTAACTTGACAGAATCAATTCAATCCGCCATTAATCCTTCTTCCACACACCTAGCAGGCATGGAGAAATGCACTTGGAGGAATTTGGGGTGAATTGCAAGGATAATTTGATTGCTTGAGTTTTCAAGAAAAATGGATTCCCCCGCCTTGACTGCAAAAACATCAGTGTATTTGTCTGAGCCCGATTATTAAAGTTCTATAAGAAAATTCCCTTAAGTGATATAGTCTATTTGGGATGCATTTTGAGCATACTAAGTCCAATTGATATCTCATTTTGTTGTTCGTTGTTGTATAGTGTTCTGTATAACTTCTGATAATGATTTGCAAGTTTGAAACCATCTAACAAAGATCAGATTCGAATAGATCTATTTTCACTTACCAAACTTTAAAATATTGAATACATTCCCAATCCAATTTAAAATGCTTAAGTTTGTTCCTAACAATGCGTGCAAAAGCCATAATGCAGTTCTAATTTCAAAATATGCATTTTCAAGGAAGCAGAGTAATCTAACATTCCTTCATACACTCTTTTCCAAACTTTCATACAGAGATTTCATAATGCATTTCAAACACTGATTTCCAATGAAAACAATATCATTTGTGGTGGATAAACCAACTTCTATTGAACTCAACAATTCTTTTACAACTTCCTTTTTCATTCGCCAAACAGATTACAAAATACATTTCTTTCTCATTTTTTTTCACAAAACAAATTATAGAGTATGTCTTTCACATTCGAATGTACATTTCATTTCCAAAACAGAGCAACCCTTCATCACAATAATATTACAAGGTCAACCACTTAAAGTGGGAAATGTTTACAATAAGGAAATCTCAAAGGGACAGCCAAATCTGTCTTCATTCTCAGCTCCAGAACAACAACAAGAAGATCCACCATTTTCAGTTTGATCACAACAAAACTCGGGGGAAGGAAATGCTCTCCACCCAACCAAGAAATCTAATGAAAAGGAGAAGCCATCCTCCTCATTGGCCCTCGAGCCCCAACCACATTGCAATAAGAAATGGATTACAACTCATGACAACAAACAGGCTTCCACAACACAAAAGTAATCTTTCACAATCAAAACATTGTCCAAACAAAATTGCAATTTGTAACCACAGGAAAAACAATAAACAATACTCAGGCTTCATCATGCACAAGCCAAAGGTGCAAGAACTATGGGGGAATCTGCTTATGCCTCCCAAAGGGGAAATGGGTATCACCACCTGAAATCAAACCACCAATATATATATATATATATATAAAACTACCAAAATATATATCATTCAAAACCCTGACATGCCCTTATGCCTCCCCCAAGTACCCCTTATACCTCACATTTCCTTATGCCTCCCCAACCTCTTATGGAACCCCATAACGAGTAAAGAAATGCAAGCTATTTCTTTTTACAAGGTGGAACCCAATCCCAACTCCCTCCACAAACACTTATACCTCCCCAAAACACTTATGCCTCCCCACAAGATTTCCCCATAGTCTTCTCCTACACCATACCTAGGCCATCTACCCAACCAACCAACAAACATACTAAAACATTCAACCATTCACATATGCATTTTAAATGAAATAAGAGCATTTTAAAGAGCTAAGCTCCTACCTCTCCATGATGGAGTTTGTTCCAAAGTTCCAAATAACAAGCTTTTCCAATCCAAAACAATCCAAGATCTCAACAATTCACAAGCAAGCAAGAAATCTCCAACTTTCTCCAAAACTCCAAGAGCTCCAAAACCAAAAGAAGTCATCCAAAATGAAGTAACCAAAAGTGAAGTAACCCCAAAACACGCAAATGAATTCAAATATATAGAAGAGGGAAGAGAGGAGGATGAGGTAGATCCATGTAGTATGCCACATCACACATCGTCAACTTCAACTCACAAGTAAACTTTAATCTCCAAGGCATAATAAATAGGTGGGTGAATAATATGACAAGATTACTTACACACACAAATTCAAGCCCACACCCCTTAAGGACCAAAATTAATTTCATGTAAGAAAAGTGCAATTAAAACTTACAATTTGTCTTACTCAAAACATAATGAAATTCTAAATTGACCTCTCCAACCATAGGTATGGTTGGTATAATAAATTTAAGAGGTGTGGGACAAGTTTAACTTGTCCCATAAGCCTCCAAAATCAGCCTCCAAGGACAAATTCGAATTTCCAAAGGAAGATGGAGTGTTTCATACTCCAAATCAACTTACACAACTCTTACACATCTCTTACAACACTTAATCCAAGAGCCATCAACTCTAATAAATGTAACTTATGACCCATTTTAATTAATTAATTCAACAATCATGATTACTCACAATTTAATACACACAATTTAAATAATAGAAAAGGGAAAACACATCACTAAAACACATAAACAATAACAAAAGGAACCAAATAAAAGAAATACACATAACCCCTTGGTCACATTTGAAGGTGATTTCCCCCCCATGGGAACCCCTAACAATCAACAACACACACACACAAAACATGTTGCCATGGTGACCTTGTTAAATTCATCTAAAATTCCAATGTGGTTGGTCTCCAATCCCCTCGATGTTTGTTGTGATATTTTTAACCTGCAAAATACCAATACCTCCTTCGGCCTCGTGGCCATATCAGAACATCCAAAATGAATATAAGTATAATTAAGAACCATATATGCATATGAATCACAACAATCATCAAGGCAATCAACAATATCATTTGTAATTTTATCAACAACTATATCATAATCAAATTAATTTCATTTTCTAGGTCTACTCAAAATGTCAAAATATCACATGTACAAACAACATCTATAATATAACCATGTCAAACAATATATCAACATCAATGTAAAAATGTTTCTAATAATCATCATGCACCATATATGAATCAAAGTCCAGAATAAACCATGATCTAACATCTAGCATCATACTAAATCAAACTATAACAATGTCCATAATATAATCAACAATATCAGGATCAATATAACAAGGTGTCGAAGGGAAGTGGGCACTACAAAAGTTAATTCTTGTTTGCTTACTTGATTTATCTGTTCAGGGTTTCCATCTAAGTTCTATGTTCTAATTTCATCCTCCTTCTATTAAAATCTTCTAGTTGTTATCACTACTTTTATGGCAGAAAAAGAGTGACGCTACGAGCGGTGGTCGATTTTTTGCATGCCAGTGACTTGAACCATACAAGCAAAACCCTTCGATCTAGGTATTAGGTATCTAGGTTCAAGATGTAACATTACAACAACTCTCCATTCTAGTTAATTCTCTGATATCTTTTTAGCATGTGCACATATATTTTCTGCAGTATTTCGCCTGCTCAAGTTATAGTTCGAACACACCTAATAAGGGGGGCATTCATCAATGGAGTCATGATTCTACACTTGCATGTAAAATCTTATTTCAGATGATAGATTAGGCATAATCAAAAGAGTAGCTAAGGTTAACAACTTATGAACAATTCACTTTTAGCAAATAATCAATGTTTCATTTAGTGTCATGAAGAGAAGTGGTCATTGACAATATCAAATGTATACATAGACTTGTATGTTATAGACATTATTTGCCCTATTATTTAATCAAATTATGCCATTTTCTAACATTTCTAGAGGTGTATTCTCAGCATACAACTATACATTTTTAATTAACTGGCACATTATCTACATACTTAGATAGACACATTTAATATTATCAGCAATTACATGGGGCTATGATAATGTATCTCATTATTTCTCTTCAATACTCAATTCTAGTTGCAAACATACGGTCATGTTATATGGGGTGTATGGAATACAATTAAAATCCTATATCCATTGATACTTTAGCAAACTAGGATCTTATGTCTTGACCATCATACAATATGGATACATGGGAAGATGCATAAAAAACTACACATTCTCTTTATACCTTGTAGGAATAAATGAAAAAAATAATTCTACAACTAGAAGGAGGTTCTTCATTTACATATTTTTCTGCAGTGGTATGTCACCTTCTAGCTATTAGCATTATTACACTAAAGTCCCTCAAAGCAATTAAGTTCTGGTATGCAAGGACACCCTCTTTCCTCGAAGTTCACATTTTCATGGGGAATGTATCATGCTAGATAACAAGTTACAAAAATTACTTTGATATTTCAACCGAAAATCCCTCATGATCATAATGCATTGAAAAACATAAGGCAGTTGTCTTAAAAATGGTGGTAGAAAAAGGTGGAGATCCATTTGAAATGTTGGGCTTGTATCCACCTGGTACACCTAGTTAACCACCTCTGAAGTTCCACAATTGGTGATTGATCATCCCCAATCCTTCAACAAAGTTCAATTAAAATCCAAATCTCTAAATCTCCAACTGCTGTGGATAAAGGAACTAGAGAAGCTAGGGGAAATTCACAAATCAAATAAGTGTACATCTATCCATGTTGCACCATCCCTTATCTTTCACTTTATGCAAGTTCAATTCTACATTTACTATTAGAGCACTTGACATCTAGGATTTCCGAGCAAGTGCATACATTGACTCAACCTTTGCATATCTTGCAGGTTTCAGCACGTGGAGTGTGTCAATTCTATCAACACACTATGACAATTTTAAAACTCCAAACAAAGACAAAGTGTATACTAATCCATACACTCATGTATTTTTTCCTTTAAGCGCGTAAAATAAACATAAAAAAAAAACTTACAGGGGGGGAATGTAGACACTTGGTGATTTGAGTAAATAAACCCTTTTGACACTTCATGTGGGTTTGTTATTGCAAATGTGCTTCGTGGCTTTTGAAAAACAAGGTGATGGTCTGTATTCCTAGTTCAGGAAAGCACTATCATGTCATCTCTTTCCTAAAATGCTTATTCCTACACATTAACGTAGTCAAACGTTTTTTTAATGCACTAAGGCCTCCCTAAATAAGGGCATGGGTGTCTCTTACATATCATTGTGCAGACCTGTCAGATTTGATTCACCTTGCATCCCTCTCCAATGATCGTATAACCACTTCGGTCGGAGGATATATAAGGCATGATCCTAACCAACTTGTACTCTTACACCAACACATTCTAACTTAACATTGTAAATTCAATGCAATATCATGGGTATTGTGCACTTTTTCATACCAAATGAAAGGTCGGCCTTAGGCATAATATTTTCACCTTCATAACATTTTGTGGCAAGACAAGTTAGAAACACTATGCTCATTTTCTCACCTGGATAGTCATACACTGTTCCATTCTATATGACAATAAACAGGTCTTGCAACACTCATCAGTTAATTCCATTGAACTCGAGGCTACCCCTAAACCTGTGCCTACAATTTGAGCTCTAGAAGCCAGGTATGAACATCCATAAAATCATGAAAGATTGAGGAATTTTGTTTGATGTTGTACTTGCAAATGCTCTAGTGCAGATCTAAATTTTTATTTGTATCTGTAGCAAGAGCAAGTCAATGGTCTCTGAGAGGAAATCCCTTATTCCAACCAATTTGTTTCGTTGCTATGCAGAGGAAGAAGAAGATCCAAGGATTAGGAGGACCTTCATTCAGGAGCCTTGTCTAGATTTATTGATCTTACTTTCTCCTACTTCTGAGCACTTGTGTTGCATGCACTATAATCTGGGAAGCTTAATTCTCCTACGTATCCCAAACCTTTTCCTTCTGTTTATCTATTAGTAATCATTTTTTTGATTTATGCATTCAAAAATCCTTTCCTGCCATCCTATGTTTGGACCTGAAAGATTTGTCTCTTTCACCTTCCATGTGCCTAAATAATAGCTTAGAGCAGGATCTAGATAAGTTACCTCCTTGCTTTATGAAAAGTGGGAGTGGTCCAAGACCTTATCATATGTGGTATTTACAATTTCAGTGGCTGACACAAATGTAAAAATACTCAAGCATGCACTTGGCATATGAAATATTTCGACTAAATTCCTGAAAGAAATGTGGCTCATGAACTACAATGATTGTAGATTTGAAATTCAAAGCATAACGAAGAAGGGATGATATTTTGTCATGCAAAATGCTCTAGTAGGCTATATATGTAAAATGTGGAAGCATGCAGTTGGCATGTGGATTGTTTGACATGGGAAATGCCTGAAATGTGGCCTCATGGACGACAATGATTGTACAAAAGGATATTTGTAAAAAATGGTTTTTTTGAAAATTCCCTAGAACCTTTCAAGCAGGGTGCAAATCCAAGCTTCACATCCTTTTCCAATATCATCCACCCTATTCGAAAATGGAGGATTTAGAATGACTAATGGACATCCATCAGGCATAATGATTGTTGTCAGAATTCTACGATGTTACCAGAAACATCCACAAAAATAGTCTCCTCCATAAAAATGGTTGTCTTGGTAGGCATGATTTCATAGAAGCATAATGATTGTTGATTGAAATTTTTGGCTACCCATTGTGCAACGCCCGTAGAAAATAGTCCACACCAGAACATGGGGGTTTCTTAGAAGTGGATTTTTGGCATAAAAAAAATAGAATGCCATAAAATTTCATATAACATTAAAAATATTGGGCATATAACTTTGAGTACAATATTCAAGTGACATTAGAAGATGTATGAAATTTTGATGGATGCCTGTGTGGATATAGAAAATCTTTTGATCTCATGTCATTTATGGATAGGCATGGTTTCCTCACCTTTATCTCTTATAATTTTCTTATAGTTTTATCATTCATTGCACAATAATGTAAAAGTATTAACCTATTAGATACTCAAACAATTGGACATTTTAGTCAGACTTGACTAGTGCAATCAATAAAACAAAACCTTGTGATTTTGTTATTGACTTACAATTTGACCCTCAGACCGTGTTGCAACCACAAAATCATGCATTGCTAAACCCAAGGTGTCAAAACTTGGTACTCGTGTTAAATTAGTTCTTACGAGAGCTAGATGAGTTAATTAAAACAATCATTTTTGTCTACCTTGAATAGTTAGAAAAATGTCAATTTTCCAGAAATGTACAGAATAACACTTCTGAGCCCCGTAAAGGAGATGTCAAAAATTGTATGTGTTCACTGTTATGTAGAGAGTCACATCACCTGATTTAGTCATTTGTGCTCTCTTCGCTACTCCTCTTATATTCCCTATTACTCTGTTTCACACCTTTTAGAAAGCTAACAAAAGTTGAAAAGTTGGGTTTCATTTTGAACCACCCATTTGAACCCTAAGCAACGAAATCCCTAACCACCTTCGCAAACCTCAAGTATTTTTAATATAAAATTGCTGTAACCTTCAAATTAGGGAAAAATACTCTTCTAGATAGATTGATGAAGGATTTTTGTAGGCCTCAGGTCGATGCTGGACTGGGTCAAATAGGCTCAATTATAACCAGTGGCTTTGAAAAACCATTCACCAAATGTAGATTGTTTTCTAGTTCAGGATTCCGTTATTCCCTGTGGATTTTTGGTACATAGGTGGACACGTAGGAATTATCACAACATCATGAATTTTACTATCGAAAGATAGTTTTTAAATTCACTTTTTATCCTCTGTGTCAAAATGGGACATTTCACAACTAGGAGGAAAAATGTTAAGGATGACCATCAAACCCTAAGAAAGTTAGCAAATAGGCATGAAAACCTCTTAAAACTTATAGATAGTTGGACGAAAATTTATCTTGGTGCTTATTGTGTAAAATTTGACCTTTAGAAAATAGTGTTTCTCTCTCCTCCCCTATCTCTTTCTCTCTCCTTTCTTACAAAATGATGTGAAATGAATACATGTCTCTAAACCTTCTCTTTCGAATCTAAATTATAATTATTATTGTATGTAAATGGGAAAATGAAAACATTAATTATGCTAGATCTAGGTGGATGCCATGCCAACGATTTATCGCTGATTTCATGCTCACATGTTTTTGCAAGATGCAAATAAGATGGCGAAACAACGTGGGTTTGATTCACTGTATATTGTTAGAATTTTATGTATGTTAATAGAAGGAAATTTTTATGTATTGTTATGTTACAAATTGTTTCCTATTTCCTTACATCTCCTCGAGCTTAGAATTGTAAAGTGGAAGTACAAATTTCTCCAAGAAGCACAAATTTCGAATGGGCTTTGAACATGGAACCTATTGGTTTTTCCCGATTTTTATTTTGGGACCTTTAAGCAAAAATTATAGTCACATTTTAATAAAGTGTAACACAGATAACATATTTTATTTGGGTCTTACAATTTATTATTTAAACCATATAGAAGGTGTGGAATATGCATGTATTTAATTTTCACTTTGTGGTTGAGTATCAAACATGAAACATTTTTGGTTTTCCCCATTTTTTGGTTTGTCCCCTTTAAATGTAATTCACACTCACATGAATCATGCACTCAACATATACACAATATAGTGGAACATGTTGTCCTTTCCCTCCCTCAAAATCCTTTTCAATTGACCCTCACCCATCTTGTTCGCTTACTCGATTTTCAATTCTTTGCTCTGTCCCATTGGCATTTCCATCGTACACTTCACGTACGATTGCTAGTTTATTTGTTTCTAGATTATGGTTGGAAATAAGATGTATATGTAGATTATTAATTAAATATAAATATATAATAATTTATAAGATAGCACTAGTTAGAATAGGTGTTTAATAGAGTAAAACATGAGAGATTAAGTGAACTTAAATATTTCACTGGTATGGAAGTTGATGTAGGTGTGATAGAATGATGAATAAATTTGAAATATACCATAGATGCTTCATATCTAATTGGGGAAGGGTATTGTATGTAGGGACAAAACCATTATTTACATATTAAATCATTTGGTGGTTCCATCCTTATTTGGGTTTTTGTTCACTATAAGATTTCTAGTCTCGCAAATGTGTGAAACCCTCTATAATAAACCAAAATGACCCAAAACCATAAATCTGGGTGAAATTCTTAAAAATTGTTTGTGTTTGGGTTAGAGTGCAATCTATCCATTACCTACATGGGAAATACTCCCAAGGTGCCTCAAACCACCTATAGTCCTCCACATACAGATGTGATATATGTATGGATGTAATTATATTTTATAACTCGGTCACTTGATAATGATTTATAATTGATTTCTTTATTATGATTGACTTGGATTTGATGGTATTTGTATTAGGATGTTTGAGTCTAAATATGGGTTAGGGATTGCCTCACAGTTATGTAACGTCTACTCCAAAAATGTGTATTTTTTCCTAGGGGAATTTTAAGATAGTTTTTTTATGTGTTTTGAGAGATATTTCAAGGAGATCTTGAAAGAGAAAGTAAGTGAATGAGTGTGTTTGAATTTCTTATTCGTAACTATAATGTTGCATTAAATTTTTATCTGACCATTGTATTATCTTGAAATTTTCTAGGTTGGAAGATCTTGATTAGTAATATGCCATGACCAATATTTCTATAAAGGTTGGGTGATTTTTTAGCATATTTTTGGGGCCAAATTCCTTCATTTAGTGGTCCAAAATAAGCTTTGAACTTTTTTTGGTTTTGTCTAGAAATAGGAATTTTAATATCTTTTGCTATGTTTTATGTAATAAGCCAAGATTTTGGGTATGCCTTAATTTATGGAAGGAATATTTTGTACACAACATTTGGGTCCATCCGAGGTGTTTTACTTCTTATGATTTTTTTATGTTTAATATTTTTTCTAGTCCTGGATCAACCATATGTTAAAACATACAAAGATAAAGTGAACTTAATGTTCTAATTTCCTAGAGATAATATAGAGTGATGATGTATTCTTCATCAATAAGGGTGGGCCCTATTTAGCCATAGTGGACTTCTAATGTGTTGTATTGTGTTGATAATCAAGAAGATAATAATGCTTAATTATGATTGACATATGGAGTTAGGGGATGTAATACCATGATTAGTCTAGTAAATAGTGTATTTCAAACATATCAACCATGATTTACCATACCTTTGCTACTATAATAAGTAATCCATATTCTATGAGTGACATACTATAACCTAGAATTCATGTGACTATTCATATGGAGGAATACTATTTGATGGAGTAAGGAAACTATTGTGTAACACATCATATGTGCATACATTTTGTTCTTATTTATATCGAGTGTATCATGTTCACAATTATTTCCATGTATATAATGTGTGAGCATAAAATATAAAATATAGAGTGTTGTTTTCCTCCATTGTATTGGTAGGATACAATTATTTAGCTTTGTGGAGGCAACTAGCGAGTGTGTTGATTATACCAGATAGCTTTCCAGGTATGTTATCTTAGATATTAACTCTTGATAATAGTTTAACGATCATGCAAAGTAAGAAGCAACGTCATCAAAAAAAGGTATTTATTGGTTTCTTGGATAGCTCGCTCATGAGGTGATGTGGATATAGGTAGTGCTAATAAGCACGATCAAGTAATAAAGGTAAGAGAAAATTTTTTGTGTGTCTATATTTTTAGGAAAGGTAACAAAGATAAAAGTTAAATAGACATGTACGCATTTTATAATATCGTCCACTTGGTGGCCAAAAATAATTTTCAAAATATGACTAACTAAATAAGCCTAGAAAATACTATAATTTTTCATTTTCAAATTTTCTTTAAAATTGTTTCTAGGGTGGAAGATTTTGATTAGAATATGCCATGACCAATTATTTCTAATAAAAGGTTGGGTGATTTTTTTAGCATATTTTTGGGGCCAAATTCTTCGTTTTAAGTGGTCCAAAATAAGCTTTGAATTTTTTTTGGTTTTGTCTAGAAAAATGAATTTTAATATCTTTTGCTATGTTTTATGTAATAAGCCAAGATTTTGGGTATGCCTTAATTTATGGAAGGAATATTTTGTACACAACATTTGGGTCCATCCGAGGTGTTTTACTTCTTATGATTTTTTTTATGTTTAAGATTTTTTCTAGTCTTGGATCAACCATATGTTAAAACATACAAAGATAAAGTGAACTTAATGTTCCAATTTCCTAGAGATAATATAGAGTGATGATGTATTCTTCATCAATAAGGGTGGGCCCTATTTAGCCATAGTGGACTTCTAATGTGTTGTATTGTGTTGATAATCAAGAAGATAATAATGCTTAATTATGATTGACATATGGAGTTATGGGAAGTAATACCATGATTAGTCTAGTAAATAGTGTATTTCAAACATATCAACCATGATTTACCATACCTTTTCTACTATAATAAGTAATCCATATTCTATGAGTGACATACTATAACCTAGAATTCATGTGACTATTCATATGGAGGAATACTATTTGATGGAGTAAGGAAACTATTGTGTAACACATCATATGTGCATACATTTTGTTCTTATTTATATCGAGTGTATCATGTTCACAATTATTTCCATGTATATAATGTGTGAGCATAAAATATAAAATATAGAGTGTTTGTTTTCCTCCATTGTATTGGTAGGATACAATTATTTTAGCTTTGTGGAGCAACTAGAGAGTGTGTTGATTATACCAGTAGCTTTTAAGGTATGTATCTTAGATATTAACTCTTGATAATAGTTAACATCATGAAAAGTAAGACAACGGTCATCAAAAAGGTATTTATTGGTTTCTTGGATAGTTTGCTTTCCATGAGGTGATGTGATATAGGTAGTGCTAATAAGCCACGATCAAGTAATAAAGGTAAGAGAAATTTTTGTGTGTCTATATTATAAAAAATCATCAAAAATTTTCTTACCCATCATACACTAGTTTAAAAGGCATGCATTACCTGTACCACTCCAAAAAAACACACAATCACACCACTAAACCAAGAATGTACACATAAAAACACGTTTTCCATACTTTCCTTGAATCTAATGTGATTTTCATTTGAAGGTATGATTTTAATCAGTTACACAATGATTTTTATACACTTACATGGAAGTTACCACTCAATTTGTGACTTTTCACCTTCCTACTAAGTCACTTAGTCATTTCTTCTTACTTCCCATTACAAAATAACATTTTAATTTGAGCATAAAGCTCTTACAACCTATGGAATCCTTTAGAAGACTACTAAAAACATGAGGAGTTGTTTTATCTCCATCACACAACACTAGGACACACAGTTTTAAACATATATATATCTTTTAGAATAAGAATAGTCCTTCAAGACTTATGAAATTCTCAACTTTTAGAAGGGATAAGATGATAGTAATTTGAAATTTAAAAGGCTTTTCAGACATCTAATTGACATTACTTGAATATCACCTAATTATCTCTGAAGAACTATTGACTAAGTGATTAAAACTTTTAAGCCATTAAACTAATTGACCAAATAGCCTTACTTTAAATGGCTGGAGATGACTGTTCTTGCTATTGAAAATGGTGTACTATATGCCACATAAGCATCTTCCCATTGGTTTTCTTGTTAGTGTATTTATCTTACTTATCCTCTAAATTTTCAGGCATTAAAAAGGGTTCCATTTTTTTTGGTCTTATAGTAAGTTTTGAATTTGATGAGTTTGGTGTTTACTTGGAGAATAATTTTGGACTTATTTATGGATTCTAATTGGACAACTTGGAAGAGCTTGGAGTTTTAAAATATTTTAATAATCTGACTAGGTAAATAAATAATATAAAGGGTATACTATGAAACACTTTGAACATACATGCTATACAATACTTTTATTAAGTGAACCTCCTATATCTGGACCTTGCTATTTTTAAGCTCTTAAAAATATATGTTTGGTCATTTTACATGTGTTTGATCATGTTTTGGTTATAGGAACTATTTTGCTGAAGGTAAAAAATATGCAAAAAAAGTGGGACATAGTTATATGCTTTCAGTAACATAATGTTGCATAATACATAGATTGATAGCATGGATTAGAGGTAGAGTATGATAGATTTGATAAATATTTTACTCAAAGGACTATAAATAGGTGTAGGTTGAATACAAATACAATTTTCAGTAGATAGTATTGATTTTTATAGAGATACGACCATCTTAGGTGGAAAGGTGTGCATATGATTATTCATACAATAATCAATTATATAGTTCCCAGGTCTAGTATATCTCAAAAGGGTATGTAATTTATAGTCATACTCATAAATGAGGTTAAAATTTAGATAAATCGTAAGTGGTAAATTCATATAATCATCATCACTTTAACAGTAGTCAATAACCAAGCTACCTTGCTTCTTAGAGTGTTCATTAAAGAAGTCATATACTTATGGACATCTGGGTATGTAGATTGAATCAACATAGGTTTAGTGGGTGGTGGCATAAGAGACTTATGATCACGATTGGTACTTGATTTTATATTTTTATTATTATACTAGTTCCTATCTATTCCATTATTCTCTCCTTCTTGTTTGTAACTTCTCCATCCATTTAGGGGGTTCTTGTTTATTCACGTACCTATAAATATTGTACGTGGTTCCTTTGTTTAATAGAATAATAAGAGATAAGAAAATCTCTAATCTCTCTCCACTATTTTTGCCTCACAATTTGGTATTCTCTCTCCTTTATTCTCTGGTGCCTCAAGTTGCGTGGTATAGAGTCTCAATTCTCTCATGCTGTGTGATCTTAAGCCTGTGTGAGAGCAATTGTGGAAAAACATGTGAGTTTCTACGTATAGAGATGAATGAAAAAACCTCACTTGGAAATGTTGGAAATTTTGTTTCTCCTTTTAAAAGCTGAAAGAAAGGACCTAAATTTTCCCTTTGTTCCTGCATTTTAATGTGGAGGATGGAATGGTTGAGCCTTCAACCTCTTTACGTGGAAAAAAAAAATGCTACTATGTGAGTGAAGAGAATGGAATTTTCAAAAAGTTTTATTTTATGTGGAAACTGCGTAAGATTGCTTGTTGGAGTTTGAATCCATGTGCAAAATTGCATTTCTTCTGTGCAAACCTTCTATGTGGAACTGGAGGAATTTCTATCTTCCTCATTCTAATTTGAAATTTGTGTGTTAAATAAATATTCTTTGGACACTGTTGTGGAAAAAAATGTTAAGCCTACTGGTGAGTATGAGTTAATTGCAACTTAAAATATTATGGAGTGGATAAATTTTATGCATGGTTTTTTATCACAAATGCGTGAGAAACATTCTTTTACAAAATTGCAATGAACTTTTGGTTTGAAGTCTTTTCTGGAAAATTACTACCAACCATCATTTCTCTTTCACCTTGCGTGGCAAAGAAAATTGGATATCCCATGGAGAAATAGCAATGTAGTGACATTTGATCCAAGACTCTACAAGGGAAAGATTAGCTGATGAAACCTTCTTCCCTATGAAGAACTCCATTCAGAATGTGAAACACAAAGGAGAGGAGAATTTGAGCTTCGTGAAAGCCTAAAAGTCTCTTAAAATCAATTTAAAAAAAAAATTTGCTGGAGAAGAAACTTGGAGTCTCTCAAAATGCTGAATGTCAAGCGTAAATGAAACGATTGATACTGCTGAAAGCCACAACATCGACTTGTCATCCAAAGAACACTGTGAAGAAGCTCCTGAGAGCTCTGGGATCTACTTTGCCTAAACGAGCTTCTCAACACTGGAAATCTAGTCTTGTCTTCGCGAGCTAGTTCGAGGAGGACTTATTGAATATTTCCTTTTCGACATCAGCTGCCAAGCAAAGTGAGTTCGGGAAGAATTAGAAGCTGGGTATGAAATTGACTGTGAAGATGAAGAAGAATGCCCCACCAAGTGTCGTCATCTCTCAGCATGCGAGTATCGAGAGCATCTACGAGCCAGTACTTCTCATCAGTGAGTAAAAGTTGTAATAACTCTTGAATAAATAAATAAAAAAATTATTATTTTTTATTACAATGTCTGCTCTGAAGTTGCTTCTTTCCGATGCTCAGTTACTTAAAGGGCCCAATTTTGTGGCCTGGAAAACAAAAATGAGGACAATCCTTCAGTTTGAAGGATTATGGGGCATTGTGACCGGATCTGTGACCGCTCCCACAACCCCTGATGAATTAATAAAGTATGAAATGGCTAGTGCCAAAGCCTTGATGCTGATAATGCTCAGTATCAGTGATGATGTGCAAATGCATGTTCGGAATGTGGAGAAACCAAAGGAGGCCTGGGACAAGCTGGCAACAATTTATGAAGCCAAAAATCAGACTAAGATCCTCCATCTTCAGTCAAAGTTGCACACCCTCTCTATGGGTTCAGATGAGAAAGTTGAGGAGTTCTTACGTCATGTGGCTGAGCTACGATCGGAGTTATTAGCACTCGGTGAAATAGTGGATGAAAAAATTCTCATACCGATCACCTTGAGAGCACTCCCTTCTCAATTCTGAGTGTTCGTTATGACACTGAATGTATCTAAACAAAATAGTGGCATTCGAAGAACTTGTGAATTTGCTTGCAGCAGGAAGAGGCCATCAATTCATCCCAAGAGGAGACTCAGGATAAATCCCTATTCTCAAAGCCATACCATGGCCAGAAGAATCGGAAGGGTCCCCTAGAGAAGACAAATCAAGTGCAACCAAAACAACAGTAGAAAGATCAAAATTCAAAGAGGTGGTGTCACATTTGCAGAACCAACACTCATGACACTGATCACTGCTGGTACAATAGCTTGAAACAAGGGTCTTCAAGTCAAACAAGCACATCAGGGTGTGAAGATTTTCAAAAGTCCAAATGACGTCCCCACTGGAGAAAGCACAAGGGACATCTCGCAGCCCAACAAGATAATGAATCTGATGAGGAGACATCAGAAGGAGCCATTCTGGTAAGAACCTTGTACTCGTCTCTCAGACTTCACAGCCCATGAAGAGAGTCTGGCTGATAGACTCTGGTGCAAGTAAGCACATGTCAGGTGACAAGGAGCTGTTTGATTCACTAGATGAACAACCCACTGGTGATCAGGTTTGGATAGCCAATGACAAAGAGTATGTTGCAGAAGGAATAGGAAGAGTCACCATTCCTCTGGGACCATGAAAATGTATGCTTACAAAGGTACTATATGTTCCTAGATTGACTAGCAACCTCCTGTCAGTGACTCAGCTATTGAATCATCACCTGAAGGTAGAATTTCTTGTCCAAAATGGCATCAAATCATGTTTGATCTCGTGACAAGGTAAGATTATTGCTAGAGCATTTCTAAAAGATAAGTTATTTGCTTTAGATATTGTTTCATCTTCTGCAATAGCTTTATCTGCATCAACAGTACAATCTACTGCACTCTGGCATTTTAGATATGGACACTTGTCAGCTAGTTCATTACATCAGATGAGTTCAAAAGCAATGGTTCATGGACTACCCAAATTGTCCAGTTCCTTGCCTCTTTGCCCTGGTTGTCTTGCAGGAAAACAACACAGGGATCCATTTCAGGCAAGCACCTTCCATGCCAAGAAGCATCTGGAGGTAGTTCATACCGATCTGAATGGCCCTCTACCTACTTCATTTTTCAGGATACAAGTACTTCCAACTATTCGTGGATGACCACTCTCGCAAGATGTGGGTGTTTTTCCTGAAGAAGAAAAGTGAGGCTCTTCAACATTTCTAGAACTTCTATCATCGTGTTGTGAAAGAGACCGGACAACCACTTCTTCTACTTCACTCAGATCGAGGGGGGGAATTCACATCAAATAAGTTCTTGGCATTCCTGAACCAACAAGGCATGTTAAGAAGAACATGACTGCTCCCTACACACCCCAAGCAAAATGGCATTGTTGAGTGATCGCAATCACACAGTGATGGAGATGGCTCGCTGCATGCTAACAACAACAAAGCTAGAGGAACGCTATTGGGCTGAAGCAGTACAGACAACTATATATCTTCTCAATAGGGCACCGAAAAATATTCTACAAAATAAAATGCCAGAAGAGGTATGGAGTGGTAGAAAGCCATCAATTTCTCATTTGCGAGTATTTGGTTGCACAACATACATGCATGTCCCAGCTCAGAAGAGAAAGAAGGTTGAGCCAAAGACACTCCCGTGTATCCTACTTGGCTACAACACTACCTCGAAGGCATATCATCTCATGGATCCTGAGACAAAGAAAATATATGAGAGTCAGGATGTGGTTTGTGATGAGTCATCCTTTGACTCTGTAGTGACATCAAAAGAACCATTACCAACCACCTCTCACCGACTAGTCTCTGAATCAGATGAACAGCCAGAGGAGACTACTCAGAGAAAAGAAATGCTGCCAGGAGAGCTATTTGTTGACCTTGGAGAACTGGAGAATGTGACTCCACATCAATCCACATGGAAATGACACAGTTCTTCTCAAAAGCAGCCAAGTTCTCATCTGAAGTGGGTACAAAGCACCATCAAGGACTCACATTTGCAACAACTCCCAGATACATCATCCGGAGTCAAAACAAGGAGTCAAACAAGAAATGAGGTAAAATTTGCACTCATGAGTTCACTGATTAATAGCTCTGAGCCTGAAAATGTTCGTGAAGCACTCAGTCAACCTCAGTGGAAGGAAGCCATGGATACAAAATATGACTCACTTATGAAAAATCAGACATGGGAACTTGTCGATCTGCCTACAGGAAAGAAACCCATAGGCTGCAAATGGGTTTTCAAGACAAAATATAAGGCAGATGGATCCATCGACAAACATAAAGCATGTCTTGTAGCAAAAGGATATGCTCAGAAAGAGGGCATCGACTATGAAGAAACCTTTGCACCCACTGCGAAGATCAAGACCATCAGAGTTGTTTGCGCACTGGCAGCACAAAAAGGATGGAGACTTCAACAGATGGATGTCAAGAGTGCTTTCCTAAATGGTGATCTGAAAGAAGAAGTGTACATGACCCAACCTGAAGGATTTTTTGATGAAGAGCATCCTAAGAAGGTATGTCATCTCATCAAATCACTGTATGGACTGAAACAAGCTCCAAGGGCATGGTATATCAAGATCGATGATCACCTTTTGTAGCATGGGTTCACTCGTAGCCCCTCAGATTCAAATTTGTATATAAAGAAGGTAGGCAAGGAAATTGTCATTCTTGTTGTATATGTAGATGATCTTGTGATCACTGGCAGTTTAGAAGATCAGGTTGATATTGTGAAGAATGATCTCAAAAGAACCTTCGACATGACAGATTTGGGGCTACTACATTACTGTCTTGGCTTGGAAATATGGCAAAAGGAGCATCACATTTTTGTCTCCCAGATAAAGTATGCCAAGACACTCCTGGAAAAGTACAGAATGTCTGATTGTAAACCTATATCCACTCCCATGGAAAAAGGCTTACAACTTTCAAGATTCCAGGACTCACCTCAAGTAGATGTTACTCTCTATAGGAAAGTTATTGGATGGCTCATCTACTTGACATATACCATACCAAATCTATGCTTGGTTGTCAGCTATCTTTCCAGGTTCATACAGGAGCCAAAGCAATGTCACTGGACAATAACAAAGCATGTATTGAGATATGTCTGAGGAACATTTGATTATGGTCTGGAATATAAGAAGAATGATCAATTCTTCTTACAGGGATACGTCGACTCGGACCATGCCGGATCTGTTGATGACAGGAAGTCAACTACAGGATACATATTTCATCTTGGATCTGGACCCATCTCGTGGATAAGCAAGAAGCAGAATGTTGTTTCTATCTCATCCACAGAGGTAGAATATCATGCCGCACGAGGAGCTATGTGTGAAGTGATATGGTTACGTCACATTTTGGATGACATGGGAATTCCTGAAAAATAGTCACCTATTCTCTATTGTGATAATCAAAGTGTGTTGAAGCTCGTGCAAAATCTAGTATTTCATGAATGAACGAAACATATTGAAATTGATTGTCATTTCATTCGAGAGCACGTCTTGAACCATCACATTCAGCTCCAGTACTATCCTACAGAAGCACAAGTAGCTGATATTCTCACAAAATCTCTTGGAAAAGTGAAATTTGAACTTTTTAGGAGTCACATTTGCAAGAATAATGTAATAAGGGGGGAATGTTAGCATAGTCTATGTACTTAATTTTTATTATTAGACTAGTTCCTATCTATTCCATTATTCTCTCCTTCTTGTTTGTAACTTCTCCATCCATTTAGGGGGTTCTTGTTTATTCACGTACCTATAAATATTGTATGTGGTTCCTTTGTTTAATAGAATAATAAGAGATAACAAATCTCTATTCTCTCTCCTTGATCTACAATTTCATAACCTTTCAAGGAACACTAGGTATGTAAAAGCATATAAGTGTGTCCCACTTGGTGGCTAAAAATATTTTAAAATTTGACTAGTAAATAAATATTTAAAAATACTATAAAAAATAACTCTGGTAAATTCTGGATGCCTTGCACCTTGGTATATTTAAGATCCTAAAAACACATGTTTGGTCATTTTATATGTGTTTGATCATGTTTTAGCCGTGGGACATATTTAGCTGAAGGTACAAAAAGTGAAAAAGTGGGACATATTTATTAAAAGTATTAACATATGGTGGTGGAGGAATATGTTGATTACCCCTAGTGGGTGGATTTCCTCATCTTATATGGAGAACATAGACTATAGATACCAATATAATATTAGGGTGAATAGTGGGGGTAGGATGATCTATCTAGAAGAATTTCCAGAGTGAGGGGGAGGTGGGTTAAAAGGTTACATGAATCCCTTTGTCATCAAGTACTAACATAGATGACTTTGGATTGGAAATTGATATGAAAGGGTTCATATCAAGGCTTTATGAAATGTGTATGCATACATGTGTTAGAAAAAGGGGATTACTCTTTTTCTCTCTAGTTGAGGAGAGGTATGAACATGGTTAAAGGGATGATAACCTAACCTATATTGAGGAAAATGATTTATAGACCTCATGTATGTAACAAATGAGTAAGAAATGAAAGAAAAAAGTGAGAAAAAACCCTTAAATTAGGACAAGAAACATGCACCAAGTAATAAAAGGAAACCCTAGGGAATGTAGGGTTTTTTTGATCAGAGAAATGAAAAAATATTCAAATAATATTATTCACAACGAAGTGTGTATAAATATAAGATAGAAAGCAATTAGGATGTAACTGCATGATGGGTAGGCATAAATTGCATATGATAAAATGTAATAAATATTAGTTTATGCTAAAATCCCCCTTATTACATTTTTTAATTTACCCCCAAATCATCTTCATCTTATTTAGATTCACAATATTTTTGTGTCACAATGTGTCTTTTCATTTTCTTGTGGCAAGGACGTCATCTAAATTTATGTGAACCTCTATGACTAGATGTGATCCCATTTTTAAAAATCATGAATGAAGAGGTGAGATCGGTATACTCGTGTAATGATACACGAAAAATCTTGAGGATGTTCAATGTCACATTCGTCATCTGCATTGTAGCCTTCTACAAGCTCTGCACGACTCTTCTTTATCTAGATGTCAAACAAGACTCAGTCCATTATGTCCTTGAATTATAAGTTTTGGATACTTTTAAGAAATGTAAAGTAGAAACCAATGCTCTCTTGGGCTTGACTTCGGTTATCTCAAAATACTGCATGTCTCTATGGTTGCTTGCGGATACATCCTAACTGCTTTCTCTCCTGCATTATACACACTTCACTGTGAATAACACTATTCAAACATTTTTACATTTCTCTGATCCAATAGTGGTATCAGAACATGTGAAGGGAGCATGTGAAAGCAACCACAGATAATGATTAGAAGAGTCATAACAACTTCTTGCATTTCATGTTTTCCCTTCCTGCACATGCTACCATTTCCATTAAATAATATATCAATAAAATCTGCTACCTATTTAATGCATAAGGGTTTTGGTGACAAGAAGGCCTAATTAGGGTAGGAAACCTACGAAAAAATAGGTTCATAACTCGATCAAAAAGTATGTTCACATAATTATTCACTCTAAAAATAAATAAGTTTGGGATTGCCATCCTTTACTTATTTAAATTCGGGATTAGGTTAGCAAAAATATGTATATTCATATTATTAATTAACATTTAGATCATAATATACATATATAGATTTCAAGATAGATCAATTAGAACATGTGTCAAAATAGATTAATTTCTTTTAAAATGAGCCTATCAAGTATATATGAGTTATTTAACTACTATTAGAAGTTGACATGGGTTATGAAAGATAGATGAATTGGATGGACAAGTGAAGCCCTATAGATTCTTTTCTTTTGATTATGGAAGTGTAAACTCAACAAGGAAAAAACTATTCACTTTTCGATAGAACCATTTGTTTGTTATATTTTTCTTATTTGTTCTATTTAGGTTTATTATGGAGCTTTGTGAATCTATTTGTCCTTATGAATGATTGAAATATTGTTTTTGTAAGTATTAGTCTCATAAATGTGTGCAAACCTTTGATAGCTCAAGTTGAAATGATTCCAAATCCCTAACCATGGTTAAAAATCCTTTAAAAAAGGTTATTATTTGGGTTAAAGTGCAATCCATAGGTAACCTACAATGGAACTACTTGAAGAGACCTCAAACAAAATGAAGTTCTCCACTTAGAAATGTGATATCAATTATGGATGCAACTATATTTGATAACACTATAACTTGATAATGATTTGTAATGGTTTGTCTTATTTTTTCTTCGCTTTCATTAAGGGATATTGACTTGGGAAGATTGAATCTTGAATTGGCTTTGAGTGTTTCAGAATTATGTGGGAGACATTCCTAATTTCTTCTTCTACATTAGAGAAATTTATGAGAGCTTTTCAATTCCTTTTGAAATATAATTTCTAGTGGAGCTCTTGTAATTTCTGTATGAGTAAATGAGTGAATTTCAGACCTTCTTATATAGGGTTCCGTAGGTTTAACTTCAATTAAGGATAACTAATGAGGAAAGTATCGATCTATAAAAGATATTATATTGAAAACAACTGACTTGGATGGACCTGGGGAAAAACTTTCAGTTTTGGACCAAACCATTGGAGGGATTGGCCTAGGATGGACGTGAGGTGTTTGAAGTTTTGTGTGCAAAAATTAAGATGACTGAACTTATTTGAATTGATGTGAGCAATTTTCTATGAGTGATTGAAGAATGAAATGAGAAAATAAAGTCTTTAAATAGGACTAAGGATATACAAATTATCCTCAAAATAGGCGCACACATCATGATTTAGGGATTAAGACAATATTGGCATTACCAAGTGATAAATTACGAGCTATTTTTTATCAAAAAATTTGAATTTTTATATGTTTTTTTCTTATGAATGGAATATTGGGAACCTTTCAAAGACCTTCTACTGTATTCCATTTGTAAATTGAATCATATTTTAGTTACTTTTTATCATTTTATGACATCTTAATGTATTTAATTTTTTTTTTATGTAATACATTCATGAATGATGAGGATTATGGTAGAGATGAAGATGAGGAGGAAAAGATGGAAGATTCTAATTATTATGAGGATGAAAAGGACTAATTATCAAATTATTCATTTAGAAAAAACTCTCAAGAGTGGGATATATTCCCTAAACATAGTGTATAGACTATTAATGTGCTTTAATAATTTTAATGTTTAATTACATTGGTTTCAAAGTGAGCAGATTAATTACATTGGTTTCAATACAAAATTAGATTTCAAAAAGAGAATGGGTGGGAACCTGTAGGTAGGGCAAGGGTAGGAGGTAGATGGTCTAGATCTAGAGTAGGGTAAAAAAGGTCATCCAAAACCCACATGGATTTTTTAATTTCCTAAAGATGGAAATGAGTTTTCTGGGATGTATGATGGTTTGTTAATAAATGCACCAATATAGCAGTCATGGGTATATGTCCTCGAGAACCAATATGAGAACTATTACAATCTCTACTCTTTATACCTCACAATGGAGGAGGGTAGTTACTAGCTTTAAAGGTATGATATTGGTGGGTCGATAGGTTCCTCTATAGGTTTTTATAAATCTATGATTGGCATGTTCTTGCGATCTTGTCATAATATTGATTTTATTTAATAATGGTGTTCAAAAAATGAAGCCTAATATTTTTTTAAAATGTGTTTATAAGGACAAAGGTTTTTTCCTATTTACCTTATCTACTATGGAATATCACACTCATATAAGTTTGGGATGACCCTAATTCCTTAATAGAGAAGGTTTAATTATAAGAAAATGAGCCTTGGTTTTAACCTAACAAGTGAGAATATTCATCTCATCTCTACTTGGATGATTTTTCCACGATTCACGTTTGAATTGTAGGAACAATAAAAACTGATGGGTATCACTAAATCTATTATTATACATCTAGGAAATGAATGGTTACAAAATCTAGGAAATGAATGGTTCTATCTAAATTTTGTGTTTATGCTAAGAATTATACATCTCTCCCAACTTGCATAATTGTATGTTCTAAATATGGAAGCTAGATGCAATAAATAAAGAACAAAAATGAAGATTTATTATGTTAATCTTTCCATAAATTGGGGAATTCTATGAATAAATGTTCATATATTATGAAGAAGGAGAATCTTGCATGTAATAGAAAGAAAATAATGTAAAGTAGGTTCTATAAAAGGAATCTAAAAATATTGATATAAATATAGGAAAAGAAGTAACTTTGAACCATTCAGTGTTACATGTTGCTAATGTAAATCTAGAACAGAGACACAAAGAATCAATTTCGATTCAGGATGATAACCAAGTAAAATTTACTTACCATGGTATTATAGGGGAACCTTGATCCCTATGTCTCACTTACAAATGATTTGATGATTAATATTTTAAAGAAACTATTATCCCAAGATTTTCCAACGATGATAAGGAAGAGGATGCTACATTGTTGGAGGAAAATGAAATTATCAAAAATAACTTTGGATTTTTAAAAGAGACTCCAATATCCCACTATAAATAGCATATGTGGGTCGTCTTAGGACTCAAAGATTTAGTCAGAGATTTATAATGAGGGATTATTTAGATAATCAAAACTAGAATGAATTAGATTTGAGTGAGCTAATGAAGTTTTGGGGTGATATGATGAGCATTCTTGATCATTCTACTTATCTCTCAAGTCCTCATGTTGGAATATGAAATCATATTTTCACCATGATTCGCATAGAGAAATGTGTGCCAAGGCGATGAGTAATTGATTTATGAGTTTGACATATGTATAAGGTAGATGTTTGAAGGGAAGTTAAGGTTAACAATGTGGATTTCCTACAAGAGAACCTAAAGGAAAATATTTCATAGTTTAATGGATGAAATTTAGTTTCGCATACAAAATTTAAAGCAAAAATGAATTAGTTGGAATCTCCTTTTTTAATGAGAAGTGGTAAAAAATCGAATGAGGAAGTCACTAGGTATCAACGAGGTTTGTAGTGGAGAAAATTGTTTCATGACTATTTTTTCTTTTCTAAGTGTTTGCTATTGGTTCACTGATGGTTGGTAATGTTTAACTAACGATTAGTTTTCTACTTATGAGGCTAGACCTTCTTTTATTAGTTTTCTATTTATGTTGTTGTTGTCTATATGCCTTTTTTCTGGTGGGGTATATTATACACAATTCATGCTTTTAGTTATATTTTTGACTTAGTAATTCTTTATCCTTCGATGTGTATCTTGCAAAAGGGTTAGAGTCCATTCAAAACCTCCGCCTTTACCCTCTATAAAAATGAGTACAATCATGAGTTTCAAATTTATAAAAGTATTATAAATAAACATTTTATTTTTAAATACATTAACTTTCAATAGTATTTTTTATTCATAAATCAACTATAATTGTGAAACATTGTAACAATTATTAGGTAACTCCCATGGTAACTCCCATTATAAAAACATGCTAATATGTTTAGTGGAAAAAAATCCTAGACTTATGGGACTTAATATTCATGCATGTTGAAATTGAGTATTAAATTTTGATAAATAGAAGTGATAGAAGGACCCCATTTCAGGTTACTTATAGATAAATTGCTAGAGGTGCCACAAAATTATTGGACATTATGAAATAAAGAGTGGATAGTGCAAAATTAGAGGACTTTGTATAGTACATGTGCGACACAGAAAAAAAGTTTTCACATAGCTAAAGATGAGTAATGCAAAGTATAATAAGTGCACAAATTCAAGGAAGATAGAGAAATATTTTTTAACTAGGAGACATAGTATTAGTACACCTTTGGAAAGAGAGGTCTTTAAGAGGGACTTATGATAAGTTGAAGTGGAAGAAGATAAGTGTATAATACATGGTGGTGAAAACATTTGCATCCAATGCATATGAGATGATGTTGCCGGAAGCGATATAAACGTCTTCTATCTTTGATGTTGTGGACTTGTACTCTTACTATGAGGTAAAAATATGCGCCAAAACTATTATACATAGAAGTTGATTGGAAGCACTAAGTAATAGAAAAGTGGAATAGAAATTGAGAAGGTAATTGATTTAAGAGTTGGAAAGACATGCATAGAAAGTAACACAAAATATCCGGTGAAAATAAAAGGTAAAGAAGTTGAGGATGCATCGTTGAGTTCAATATAAATTTCTAAATATGGAAGATCGATATAAAACATCATTGAATGTATATGAATAGGAGTTTATGAGTAATTTCTCTTACCAGAATTGTTTGATGTAAGAGTAAATGAGCCCATAACCAATCTTACATAAGAAAAAACACTTATATTATTGATAAGAAGCCTTACATTTATGGATCAGAATTAAAGGTTAGGAGCACCCTAGGCAGTAAGTGAAGTGAACACCCTTCTTACAATATTAGTTAATAATTTTTCCCATTAAATAAAAAAATAAAAGTCATTTACATTTTCATATTGTAATTTTTTTTATAAGGATCATAGTAAATCACTAATTTTGATGAATTGGTATACAAAATGAATAAAAATGTCCTATAAAATTTCAAATAAGGATAGGTAGTAATCCATGGATGGAAAGAATTAATCACATGAGGTGAACAAAGCACCACTTTTTTACAAATTAATAAAAATTATTATGTAACTCCCATGGTTTTGTGAAGAATGATAATTGGACCAAGCCTACTAATTCCTCCATAAATAAGAGACATTTCCTCTAATAATTAGAAATATATAATTAAATAATTCTTTCTTTCAATTATACTTGCCACTACTAGCTACACGAGTGGGCCGTGGCATTATAAAAATACATGAACTTTTTGAGAAAAATTACACACCTAAATTACCTAGAGCTACATTATAGAAAGGGTAAAAATAACAACATAATCGTATGAGTTAAAAATATGTATATTTATTTTTACTTGTAAAAATATTATAATATTTTTTTAAGTATATGCGTGAAATTTATATTACTTCATAATATTATCAATAAAAGAGTAAATTAATATTATGGAGTTGAGGTAAAATGTATTAATATTAAATTCTAATAATAGTAAAAAATAATAAAAATCTTTACATTTCAGCACCCCCTGATTGTTGGCGCCTAAGACAATTGCCTAGTTTGCCTAAAGCTTAATCCCCCCTTGCTTACAAATCCCAACCAACAATGTTTGTTTTCTCGAATAAAAGAATATGTTATAATCCCCCATGCTTAAATATTTCTTAATTCTCTTTTTAATATGTTATAACAATTCCCTCATGAAATTGCCGCCAGTCCGGACTAAACATATTATATTCCAATTATTTTCAGAACAGAAATATAATTAATGAGATTAATCTTTCCATGCCGTCTATAAATATATCTATTCGAACAAATTTCATAGCACTATTCTATCATATTCCCGGAGCGATCTTTTTAGAGTTTCTTGCAGGTATAACACCGTGATTTGGGAACCTGAAAATAAAGAATTGAAGCCATATTTATTGAAGCCATATTTATTGTGAACCTGAAAATAAAGAATTGAACTTAGGAATAGGAGTAGAGCTCACAATGTGGAATAAATCTAACAACTTAGTTACAAACCGAAAGCGTAAGTTTGGCACAAACAAAACCCTAGATGTACACAAGTTATTACACATACTGGCTAAAAATATTTGAAGTTGAGAACTCCAACTTACCAATTTCCTTATTTGGTAACATTTATTTATTATTGTGTAGGTAGGGTTTAAATAGGAATAAGGATAAAAAGTACATCAAGTATCTTCGGTGGCCTACAGTGGTGGTGACATCGTTGGTGGGCAAGTGGGGCAGGCTTGGAAAACATGGGTTTGGCCGTGGGTCTCATATTTTTTATTTTTTTGGTATTAAATAGACGTTGGGTCCCCACCCCATAGATTTTATAGGTCTAGATACGGTGTCCAGGGAATGAACAAGAAGGCGATGTTAAAAACCACGAATGCCGGTACTAGTCACATACAAATGGTCATGGATAGAAGGAAGACAGGTTGCAATCTCGCACCTCTAAATTTTCAAGCAATCATTGTCTACACTTTTCTAATTGGACCACAAAAAAATGGGTCCAACCTATTAATTTCCAATCTAACGCCAGCCGACACATCAAAAATAGAACATGATATCATGAAGCCGAGTTGATACCCCATGCTCGCCTACAAAAAGGAAAAAGAAGGCGGTGTTGCATGGCAAAATTGATGGTGTATGGGGTCTAGATGTCTAGGAAAAAAGGCATATGATAAATTTGAAGCAGAGCATGGAATTTAGGTGGGGGAAATCACTCCTGTAAACACGATAAAAAACAATTGTTGATTCTGTTGAGGTTTTTCCCTGGTGTTCAAATGCCTTGAACTAATTCCCTCCTAATCCTGTCTCCTCTACACACACATGCCCACATTTACATCTCATCCAAAACACCCACCATGTCATCTTTGAGATTTTCCCTGTACTGTGTTGCTTCCGCAACTAAAGAGGTGCAAAAATTTGCATCTATGTAATAAATCCCTCATTTCTCACTACCAAAATTGTCAACTACACAGTTTAGGTAGATGAGATTTAATCCATCTCAAAAGATACCTTAAAATATTGTAAAATAGAATATAAAGAAACCAACAGTCCCTCGGAGCTCATTCTAAATATGGAATCTATTTTCTAGCTATGTTTACAACCTACAATAGAAATCCCTCTCCACCATTTTCATTTCACCACTATAGTTACACTCCATTCCTTGCCAGTTGAGTCTGTATTTGATGTTATTGATGTTGTAACCTATACATTTGAAATTTCTACCATTACTTGAAAAGATGGCAATTGTATGCAACATTGTATCATTGCCATTAAAGACCAAACATACTATACTGTAACCAATACCTTGTGGGGGTACTTATGTGCTGAGACGACACATATGCTACAACCGTCAGATGCTGTAGGTGACATACATATATTGATATTATCTATTAAGAAAGCCAAGGCTACCAAATTTAGATAAAGAATCTTAACCGCACGAGCTGCTATGCAACTTTCCTAGCACCTCCTGTACCGGAAGCAGAGGCCCTTGGTATTCGGGTAAGTACCACAGTTATAATAGATGCCTCACTTATGCTGAGTGTAAAAATACCGGTTAACAGAATAATTTCTAACACCCAAGCCCCCACTTTACAAAACCCATTCCAACAATTTGCACTTTTTGCCACCATCTTACATATCAATATGAAGAATTTATGATATCTGGCTTGTTCTCGGATGGTTAATGGTAAACAGTGCCGGGTAAAAAATCTATAGGTACGAATGACTTTTGGCATTTCTTAAAATGTAACTTGCATTCTACCTCATGAAAATATAAATATGCATTGAACATGCTGTTAAACTACCCAACTGGCCTCACAACTACAAACATTTTATGGGCATGCACCTTTCTATTCATAATCTACTTGGTAGGCCAAAAATGCACATCTCCCTTTTACAATATCCTACAAATGATTAAATTGTACACATTCTCTACACATTATTTATACACCGGCCTCAAATCACAAATCATCGTACATACATTATCTCAAAACCGTTTTACTCCACCCACAAGCTCTCTATCACAGGTCATCATGTTGGATGCTTATTATTCTGCTACACATACATTACGTGTCATAATTAATTACCCATTAAAAACAAAGCTTGTAAATAATGCTGCATAGCATACCAACCTAGGCACGACAAAAGTAGGATATCCATTAAATACATGTTCCACTCATACACCCCATCTTAACTGCTAATACTTCTCCATTGGAAATCTATCATTAATGCATGCTTAAAACCTTTACTGATAATAAATGATTTTATTATTGCCCATTCCAGGTTCAATCCAAGGAATTGTCACGTCTCCTTGGAAAATCCAATCTTCTGCATTGCGTGCATAAAACAATTGTTTTATAGGCCATGTAAACATCAGGTATAACAACAATCTCCCAATTTCTACCATCCCACCTGAAACAATATTTGTTAGTCCTTTCTTCCTTGGATTAATAGGAAGGAGTAGAAAATTCTTGGTCAACAGTTAGATGTGCTTCCCTCTACTGTAGAAATAATAAAATCCCATTTAAAATTCAAACCTCCTACTTTGTACCTTCCTACATGGAAGATCGGTATTTCGATAGAGACCGCCAACATGTTGATACATAACGCCTAATTTAAATTAAAAATATGCTAACGTAAATATCACATATTCATTTTTTTAGCAAACATGTATGTTTGTGTGTTATTGTTTTCCTTTCCCTCCACCAGATTGTCCACACCTAGATAGTAACATTATTTTTGTGATCTGGGCCCATGCACCATAATTTCTGCCACTCATCACCACCTTTATTTTCCTTGTTCCACACATGCATGTGGTGTGAAATTGGCCATTAACAACTCCTACCTCTACGTTTAATCAAATATTCATTATATATTGAACACTTTTTTACTTGTGGACTGACATACCTTCTATCTCATGTCTCCTAGTTATTTCTTACTAACCAATACTGAGGCAAGACTGACTGCGTAGGTTGTTCAACCTATAGGTACGTTCATCACCACGCCGCTAACATCATACCTATATGTAAATATGTGTGTGTAGGTATATCCATATATAAACCGACCCATATGCAAGAAATTCTCTACATAATAATATGCCTTGACACTTTGTTTACCATACACCTTATCCTATGAAAAAGAAACAAAAACCATATTGATTACACCCAAATTTTTCCCACCCGTCCCAGTTGCCCACCACCGGTGCCGCTGCCATTGTATTTATGTAAAATTTCCCACATAATGTGTTTTTATCCTTTTCCCTACTTTAACCCTACCTGCATTCCATATTGATGAGTGGAAATGTGCCGCCCTTAGGCCTAACACGTGGGTATTTGATCCTAGGTCCCATCCTATAGAGCTACCTATTCTAACACAGGGTAAGAAAGTTCTTATTACAGTATCCGCACCACTTTTACAGGCCAACCATACTCGTGTGGGCCAATACATGTATAGGAGACATATTATAAGTTCTTCCCATGACATTTAATCCATAGTGTTCTACTTGTCCTATCAACCGCAACACCTATATATCCCAATACTACAGATACTAGGATAAGAAGGTAAATCAGATGAATGGTTTATAAGTAGGGTTCATATGAGTGGTCTACTCCGATGCGAAATATGACATGACCCATACTAGAAAGATGTCATTACAGAGGATCCCAATCTTAAAAGCTTACCCACAATTTCTACAAATATGTCCTCGACCCTACCTGCTATGTCTTACCAACCCCTTTTCATGCTCTAACCTTCTTATACCAATGTTGCAACTGAACTAATAAAAATAGCCATCCCCACTCAACTCATCGAAATTTACTACATTTGTTCCATCCACCCACCCAGAGGTTGAATAGATTAAGATATACTTGCAAATCAAACCTGACCCCACCCCGTCCTTAGTTAAATAGCCCTGAATAGGTGTTGATCCCATTTATGAATATTTGATAGAATCCCTATTTTATATGGTATTTCCAACTCTATTCTCATCTGGCATGCCTATGTTTCACCAATGCCACAACACTGACATCTAAATCCATGAATATACCCTTCACTTAATGTGGTCTATGACAATCACTTTGGAAACCACCCATGGTTCCGCTATTTCCTGGTCAACCTTATGATACGGCATAGATGTTAGGATGTGTCATATATATTTTCTAAGTATAAAATTGAAAATAACTCATCTAGAACTATTAAGGACCTACACTCTTTGTTGGAACAACTACGAGATGATCAAATGGGAAATCAAATCATGTGTTTCACTGTCAAACTAAGAGGCACGTGATCTTATGGGGCACAATGCAGAAAATGAACTTGAAGATATGATCACTAAGCTAGGATTCCTAACACTATACTCCAACCTAAATGGTGCTAAAACTAAATACCCTACTCTACATAAAATCATACCTGACCAACCTTCTACATCACCTGGCACTACACATACATGGATAATCCACAACATCATAAAAAGCCCACATTTGATAGCCATGTATATGGCTGCTACATTCTCCATACTCTCCAACACAATCCTAATATACACACATCCCTTAAACATTACATTATTGTGCATATATCCCTTGCATTCTACATACATCTCCCTATGGATTCGAAATACTAAATTACATAATTCACAGTTATGACATGCCTCACCATGTGTTTGTAATATAAAAATTATTTTCAATCCATATGTAAGTATGCTAAAGATGGAAGAAAACTTCTACAACATAGCTACATGTATTGACTATGACTGTAGTTACATACATCACTTTCTATCTGAATTCCTATAAGCCCATTATAAAGGAGGCACACCTATGGATGAAGATACACTTTTTGCAATGCTGCTCACCTGGCACTGCACAGACATGGAGAATCCAAGACATCATTATAAACCTACATTTGATAACCATGTATATGGCCATTATATTATCCATACTCTGCAACACAATCCTAATGTACATAAATCCCTTAAACATTACATTGTTGCACATATCTCCCATGCACTCTACATACATCTCCATGTGGAGCCAAAATACTTCATTACATAATGCACAATTATGATATGCCTTACAACATGTTTCTAATATAAACATTCTTCCCAAGCACTCAGCTTCTACAACATAGCTACGTGTACTGAAAATGACAGTAGTTGCATACAACACCTATTATCTAAATGCGTAGAAGACCATTACCAAGGAGGCACACCTGTTGATGAAGATACCATTTTTTCAATGCTGATCACCCATACAAATTAGAGTAGACCTAACAAATGCTGCAACAGGTAGCAATTACAGTCAAGGTTGCCCAAAAAAATCCTCAGGGAGAAATTCTATATACAGTACTAAAAACTCACCTCGTAAATAACCATCTTCAACAAATGTACAACTTAGCAGGCCTTCAAATTTGTATAGCAACAATTTTGTAACATGTAAATATATATACCATTTGCTGAAATGAAAGCATTTATATAACACATAATATCACCCCATATTAAAAACCATGGCAACACTACACTCATATATGAGCACGATACACAGATACACTGTTCACACACAGTGTACGAAAAAACAAAATGTAACATTTAGACATGTCCTTCCAAACAATGTTCCCACTTCCAATTAATTATTTCGCCATTTCATTGTACATCAACTATGCAAAAAAAACCACTACATTGTGTTGTTCTCATAAACTACACCCATGCCTACAATCACTATGTTACAGATTTACTTTCGTGCACCCATTCGATTGATACCAAATTGTACTACTAATTTAAACCAACATTATTTAATTTTCCACAACTATATTACTATTCTACCGTATCATCTGTGAAAAAGGGTATCTAGCTCATTTACATGATCTGCTTACCATTCATATAAGTTATTCAAAATTCCAACCACTTTCTTTACAAAACCTCACCACCACTCTTTAATGCAGATCAAATTTTGGAGACATGAAGATCTTGTCTTGAGTTTTAGAACTTGATGACTTCAATTTTCTATTGCTCAAAATGAATTTGAGTGTGTTTTTATTTCACTTTCCTTTTTAAAACGGGTTTTACTGTAATTTAAGAGATAAAATAGTCTGTTAAAAATAATGACTACAATCTAATCATATAATAATGGAAAATTTCAGCTGCAATCCTTCTAAACTAGACAATATATTTATTGTCATAAGAAATAGGCATTTCCTTGCAGCAAGGCTAGATTTTGGAAAAAAAAGATTACTTTATCTTTACTTATGCCCTGATTTTAATGAGAATTCTACATAGATCGTTTGGATTGGTGTAGATCTATTCTAAACATAATTGATAGTTGTGATAGAGAAGGGTGTTGTCTGTATGTTAAAACTAAAAACAAAATAATAAATGATAGTCAAGTGGATGTTAAATTTAATATAGAGAATATAATATATGATCACACCATTAGTTTTCGTATTTATTACTACTGTAGAATGTTAAATTTAAGATAAAAATATAATTTATATGGTCACATGTGAAATATCACCCTTGATACCATTTATACTATAATCTGTAAGAGTGGTGAGTGGCAGTATAGTTTATCATCCTGATATATATATATATATATATATATATATATATATATATATATAGAACACTCGAATTTGAACAATTTATTTCATAGATTGTAAATGGAATATGCATGATGAATAGGCTACTGAATACAACTATTAGATCTATTTAAGTATCGTATATTGAGTTGATAATACAAATTAAAAGAGGACTGTTCCAATTGCTAAGTTAGAAACATAATCATACAATACCATGACACTTGTTTTCCTCCATCATCATTCAATACCATGACACTTGTTTTTATGCATGCATGTTACCCGGGACTATCTGCACACCTTATTTACCATGTCCATTTAAATAACTGGCATTGCTTCAACCCCAAATACATGGTTCTTTGAGTTGTTATTAGCAGTTTTGATAGCCAATAGTTTTTATAATGTATAGAATACCTCACCCTTATGTTATAATAGTTTATGCATTTCTTAACATGCATTCTATATTAGTTAGTTTCGTGTCATGAAATACTATAACACTTTCACGTATTTCTAGACATAAAATGTTATAAAAATTGTGCTCTCAATTAAGAAATTCATGTGTATTATTTATTATTGGAATATTTATTGTATGAGTTGATATATATATATTCATTACTTAATTCTAAATATTTTACTGTAACTTATGAATCTTACATTTTCTATTCGAAACAATGGGTGCTAATATTACATTTCCTATTCACAACAATGCATGATATTTCCTTTTTTTTGTTGTTGTAAATGACAGAAATAGTGGATAGTTCACCACTTATTGAAGCCATATTTACTGTGAACCAGAAAATAAAGAATTGAACTTAGGAATAGGAGTAGAGCCCACAACGTGGAATAACTCTAACAAATTAGTTACAAACCGCAAGCGTAACTATAACACAAAAAATACCCTAGTTGTACACATGTTATTACCCATACTAGCTAAAAATATTCAAAGTTGAGAACTCCAACTTACAAATTTCCTTATTCGGTAACATTTATTTATTATTGTGTAGGTAGGGTTTAAATAGGAAGAAGGATAAAAAGTACATCGAGTATCTTCGGTGGCCTACGGTGGTGGTGACATCGTCGGTGGGCAAGTGGGGCAGGCTTGGAAAACCTGGGTTTGGCCATGGATCTCCTCTTTTTTATTTTTTTGGTATTAGATAGACGTTGGGCCCCCCACCCCATATATCTTATAGGTCTAGATAGGGTGCCCGAGGCATGAACAAGAAGAAGGGGATGTCAAAAACCCCGAATGCAGGTAATGGACACATACAAATGGTCATGGACAGAAGGAAGACAGGTTGCAATCTCGAACGTCTAAATTTTGAAGCAACCATTGTCTATGCTTTTCTAATTGGGGCACACAATAATGGTTCCAACCTATCAATTTCCAAGCTAACGCCAGACGACACATCAAAAATAGAACACGATATCACGAAGCCGAGTTGACACCCCGTGCACACTTGTAAAAAGGAAAACAAAGGCGGTGTTGCATGACAGAGATGATGGTGCATGGGTTCTAGATGTCCAGGCAAAAAGGTGTCTAATAAATTTGAAGCAGAGCATGGACTTTAGGTGGGGGAAATTGCTCCTCTAAACACGGTCACAAAAAAATCCTGATTCTATTGAGGTTTTTCCCTGGTGTTCAAATGCCTTGAACTAAATATGAAAAATATATATAAGACCTCATTGAATATATATGACTATGAGCTCATGAGTAATTTCTCTTGCTCGAGTTTTATGATGTAGGAACAAACAAGTTCATAGCCAATCTTACATAACCAAAAACATAATGATTAGATATTAGAGATTAAAAGCCTTACAAATCCTTTCGAGCAATGTTTGTTTTCTCAAATAAAGGAATTACTTTTGTGAAACCGTGAGAAAATATCTTAAAAAAAATTACAAAACAAAAAATTGAAGACTTTGTGCTATGAAAAATGTAATGACTTATGCAAAGGCTCGAAAGATTTTCATTTCTAGGAGAGAAATTACCACATAATACCTTGCGTAGTTGTATGTGATAGCTTTATGCGTCAATATGACATATTTCTTGGAATTCTCTTTTTAATATCATATAACAATTCCCTCATTATTCAACAATAGAAAATAAAATTCGTGGTACATGCATATATCAGTATTTTTGGAACACCTCAGAGTCTTGACAGGTTCCATAAAAAAACAAAAACTAAACATGCATTGAATATGTTTCTTAAATTCTTCAAACCCACCAATGTACCAAACAACTAAGATGGCGCAGTCGTGCACGATTAAAATAGCCACCACTGCAAGTCCGGACTAAAAATATTATATACCCATTATTTTCTGCACACAACTGTAATTAATGGATTGAATCTTTCCATGCCGTCTATAAATATATCTATTCGAACAATTTTCATGGGACTATTCTATCATATTCCCTGAGCGATATTTTAAAAGTTTCTTGCAGGTATAACACCATGATTTCGGAATAAAAAAACATGGTGTTTTACTTATATGAAACATTATCAAAATCAAATACTAAATTAAGGGGGGAATGGATGATATGAAAATTTTCTTGAAATTGGAAAAAAACATTTTTCCATAGTGGATTGTTACCACAAGATAATATCTTGTGTAGATGATCTAAGAGTTGAGTCAGTGATCTTAGGGCTCAGGGGACCTATTTCAATTCGCACCATCTTCGTTACGTAGCTTAATGGAGATTTGAGGATGGGTCTAGTGGACCATCGCTAGATGACCATCCTATTTTGAAAGAGTTTTCAGATGTCTTTCTAGGGGAGCTACCAGGTTACCACTCCCAAGTGAGATTGATTTTCATATAGACCTAGTTTCGGGAGCAGATTCTATCTCACGAGCACCTTATCGGATGACCACACTAGAGCTCTATGAGCTCAAGTTACAGCTTGAGGGCCTTTTGGAGAAGGCCTAATCTATCATAGTGTATCCCCTTGGGGAGCACTGGTGATTTTTGTGAAGAAGAAGGAAGGATCCTTTTGGTTGTGTATTGATTACTATCAGTTGAATAAGGTAACGATAAAGAATCGTTATCCCCTTCCGCACATAGATGATTTGTTTGATCACAAGAAGGGAGCCAAAATTTTCTCTAAGATTGATCTTAAGTCAGGTTATCATTAGCTAAGGATTACGGAGGCAGATATCTAAAAGATTACTTTTCGTACGCAATATGGGCACTATGAGTTCACAGTGGTGCCTTTTGGTTTGACGAATGCCCCCACAGTATTTATGAGTTTGATGAATGGGGTATTTAGGACCCTTTTAGATCACTTCGTGCTCATCTTCCTTGATGACATTTTGATTTACTCACGTACGTGTGAGGAGCACGAGGGGCACCTTCGTCAGGTTCTTCAGTGTCTTCCTGAGCAACAACTTTACGAGAACTTGGAGAAGTGTGCCTTCTTTCAGAGAGAGGTGCAGTATTTGGGTCACATCATTTCTAGGGAAGGTATCGCAGTCGATCCTTCTAAGATTAGAGCCGTTATGGATTTGCTAGCACCTACTACTGTGACAGAGGTGCACAACTTCATGGGATTAACAAGTTATTACAAGAGATTTGTTTAGGATTTCTCTTGGATTGCATACCCCATCACTTCTCTTCAGTGAAAAGGGAAGAAGTTTATTTGGTCGGATAGATGCGAGAAGGCCTTCAGGACACTGAAGGAGTGCTTCACGACAACACCCATTCTTGCTGTGCTGGATCCACAAGGTGAGTTTTTCGTATGCACAGATGCTTCTTTGGTAGGACTTGGAGGGGTGTTGATGCAAGAGGGTAGAGTAGTGGATTTTGAGTCTCGAAAACTCAAGGATTATGAGCTCAATTATCCAACTCATGATCTTGAGTTTGCAGCAGTTGTGCACACCTTGGTTCGATGGAAACACTTTCTTCTTGGTCGGAGATTCACACTCAGAACTGATCACTTGAGTCTTCACCACCTCTTCACGCATCCCAAATGTTGGGCTACCGATGCCGAGATATCATCACGACACCATCATGGTCACGGTGGATAAATTGAAAAAAGTGGCTCACTTTTCTCTGGTGAAGACCACTTATATAGCTAGTGCAGTGGCATGGGTTTATGTAGATGATATTGTCAGGTTACACGGGATTCCGTGAGAGATTATTTATGACCACGATCCTTTGTATACTTCCCATTTTTGGAGTATCATGTAGCATGCCCTCGGGACAAAATTCAATTTCAGCACAACATATCACCCTGAGACAGATGGATAGACGAAGCAAGTGAATCAGATTTCATAGTATATGCTCAGGATGTATGTTATGTATCATTAGGCGAGATGGGAGGAGTACTTGTACTTGGTGGAGTTTGCCTAAAATAATAATTTTTAGAGTTCTATAGGCATGGCGCCTTTTCAGGCCTTGTATGGCAGAGATTCCAAGACACCTCTTAGCTAGGACATGTTAGAGGACAGGGTATATCTTGGACTAGCTTTGTTACAAGACATGGAGCAACAGGTGGTTTTGATCAGATAGAGACTGCAGGAGGCACAGGACAGGCAGAAGAAGTATGCAGATCAGCATAGGACCGACCATAATTTTAATGTGGGCATGAAGGTTTTCCTTAGTGTCAGACCACATAAGAGCCCTATCCTTTATGGAAATGGCTCTAAGTTAGCTCTTAGATTTGTTGGTCCTTTTGAGATTTCAGAGTGTATCGGCCCTTTGGCCTACCATTTAGCATTGCCTCCTAGCTTGTCTTGCGCACATGATGTGTTTCATGTTTCAGTCCTTAGGAGATATAGTGTAGATCATTCTCATGTGTTGGATTGGAACTCATTGCAGGTGCAGGATGAGGGGCAGGTGATGGTGGATCCCGTTCCCATTATAGATCACAGGACCTCGGGCATTCGAGGTAGAGAGATTGATCAGGTGTGATTGTAGTGGGACATATATGATGAGACTGCAGCTACTTGGGAGGATGCTATTTTATTACGAGTTTAGTTTCCCCATATGTTCCAGTGACTTCCAGGAGGAAGTTGAGTCTAAGGGGAGGGGGATGAAGTGCCCACTTCCCTTTAACACCTTTGGATAGTGATCACGACACTGTTGACTATATTATGGACATTATTATAGTTTTGATTTAGTATGATGTTGGACCTTCGATCATGGACTATTGTTGATTTTGGTTCATATATGATGCATGGTGTTTATTAGAGACATTATATATATTGTTGTTGATATACTATTTGACATGGTTATATTATAGATGTTGTTCAGACTTCTGATAATCATATATTTTGAGTAGACCTATAAAACAAAAATTGGATTAAAATTGATGATGATATAGTTGTTGGTGAATTGTAAGTGACACTGTTGATTTTCTTGATGATTGTTGTGATTCACATATATATTGATGATCTTGAAATTATATTTATATTCATTTGGATGTTTTGATATGGCCATGAGGCTGAAGGAGGTATTTGTATTTTGCAGGTTTAAAATATCACAACAAACATCGGGGGATCAGAGATGAACCACAATGGAATTCTAGATGAATTCAAAAAAGTCACCATGACAACTGTATTTGTTTGTGTTAGGGATTCCCATGGGGGAGGAATCACCTTTAAGTGTGACCATGTGATTTTATGTTTATTTTATTTATTTTCCTTGGTTTAATGTTGAACGTAGTTATTTTGTGGTGCTTTGACCCCTTTCCTTATTTATTAAATGGTGTGTTAATTTTGTGAATAATCATGTTGTTAAGTTGATTAATTAAAATATATCATAAGAAAGTAATTAATAGAGTTGTTTGCCTTGAATTAAAATGTTGTAAGAAATGTGTAAAAGATATGTAAGTTGATTTTGGAGTAAGAAACACTTCATCTTCTTTGAAATTCAAAATTTTCCTTGGAGGCTGATTTTGGAGACTTGTGGGACAAGTTAAACTTGTCCCATGCCCCTTAAATTTACATAACAACCTTACCTATGGTTGGATAGTTAAAATTAGCCATTCATTATGCATTTTGTAAGTAAACTTGAATGTCTTATTGCACTCTTCTTACATGTTTTAAATTTCAGTCCTTATGGGGTGTGGGCTTGATTTGAGTGTGTAAGTAAAACTATCATATTGTTCACGCACCTATTGATTATGCATTGGAGAATGAAGTTGACTTTTGTATTGGGGTTGAGGATGTGTGATGTGGCATCCTACATGAATCCATCTCATCCTCTTCTCTTTCCTCTTCTACCTATTGGAATTCCTTAGCTTGTTTTTGGGTTGCTTCACTTTTATCACTTCATTTCTGGGAGACTTCTTTTATTTTTGAGAGCTCTTACTTTTCGAGAAGATTGGAGATTGTTGCATCATTGTGGATTGTTGATCTTGGACTGTTTTGCATTGGAAAGCTTGCTGTTTTGGACTTGGAACAAACTCCATCATGGAGAGGTAAGAGCTTGGCTCTTGGAAATGCTCTTCTTTCCCTTTTATGAATATGTAAATGTTTTATGTTGTTATTGTTTGTTTGGTTGGCTGGGTAGATGGCTTAGGGATGGTGTAGGAGAAGACTATGGGGTACTCTTGAGGGATGCATAAGTGTCTTTGGGAGGTATAAGTGTGGAGATAGTTGGGATTTGGGTTCCACCTTGTGGAAAGAAATAGCTTGCATTATTTACTCGTTGAGGGGTTCCATTAGAGGTTGGAGAGGCATAAGGAAATGTGAGGAATAAGGGGTACTTGGGGGAGGCATAAGGGTATGTCAGGGATTTGAAATGATATCTATTTTGGCAGTTTGTTTTCAAGTGGTGATACCCATTTCTCTTTTGGGAGGCATAAGTAGAATCCCCCATAGTTTCTTGCTCCTTTGGCTTGCTTGATGATGCCTTAGTGTTGTTTTTCATGCTTTATTGTAGTTGTAAACTACATTCTGTTTTGGACTGTTTTTTAAATGTGAAGATATTGCTTGTGTGTTATGGAAGCCTTTGTTGCCATGAGTTGAATTACATCTTCTATTGCATTATGGTTGGGGCTCGGGGGCCAATGAATAATGAAGGATTCTCCTTTTCATTGGATGTCTTGGTTGGGTGGAGAGCATTGCCTTTCCATTGTTCTTGTTGTGATTAGAATTAGAAGAATGATAAATCTACATGTTGCTGGTTTGGAGCAAAGGAGAGAAAGAAAACAGTTTGACAGCCCCTTGTTGAAGTGAAATCTTATTGTAACCCTTCCCACTTGAAGTGGATGAACTTGTATATGTTTTGTAATGGAAATATGTTGTATTGAATATGAAAGTTGTAATTTTGAAAGGTAAAGGAGAGATATACTCTATTTTTTGTTTTCAAAGAAAGAGATGTGTTTTGTATATTGTATTGTGAAAATCAATAGAAAAGAGAAGTTGTGAAAGGAGGAAATCTTGTCTTTTGAATAAAAGTTTCATTCTTTTCCACAATTGGAAATACTACTATTTAAAATCTGAGTTTGAAATGTATTTGAAATCTCTGTTTGAAAGGAAGAAATGCATGTGGCATAAATACAGAAATCAGTCTTTTGAAATGTGTAATATTAGAAATCAGAATTGCATTTTGGTTTTGAATCGTTTGATTTGAATCAACTAAATATATTAGATTAGAATTGGAATGAATTCCAATACTTGGAAGATTAAAATGGCAAATAGATTCTTAAAAATTTGATCTCTATCTTGTATTTTCAAACTAACAAATACTTTATCCAAAATGCATAGTTTGAACATGTAACAATGAAATAACAAGTGAAACGATTAAATTGAAGTAGTATACCCTAAATGGATTCAATTTGACAAAAACACTTAAGGAATTTCTTAGAAAACTTAGCAAATTCGGGCTCAAGCCGTTTTACTGTCGTTTTTACTGTCAAGTTGTATTTTTTGGTAATTAGGTGTCAATCAAACAAACTTACCTTCTAGATCCATCCTAAATCCATCTAAGATCGATTCTCCATGTCCAATTGACATGTTGAGTGTGGAAGAAGATCAATTGATTAAAATTTCATAAGTTAAAATTTACCAGCTTGCCTTTTTAAATCCTGCAGATCGTTTTCTCATAATTTACCCTAAAATATTTATCAAAATTAAATTATTAATGTTTTTGTACAAAGAGGACATTGAGAGATTTCCGAAAAGTCCTCGTTTTCCAAAAATGGAGTTCCGTAGCAAAAGTTATTGCCTTCTAAAGTTTGTAGAAAGGGGAAAAACTTCATGCACATGTGCCTTGCACGCTTGGAGCTTCTTGCGTGCCTTTCTTGCATGCCCAAAGCTTCTCGTGCACCCATCTTATGTGCCCATGATAAAATGATCCTCTTTTGTTTGCCCATCTTGCGCACCAATAAGAAAATGAGTCTCTCCTGCGCCCATCTTGCGTGCTTGGGAGAGAATGAGTCTCTTTGTGCCCTTCTTGCATGCCCAAGAGAAAAAAAGTTTCTCCAGCGCCTCTTTTTTGCACCCGGAAGAAAATTTTCTTTCCGCACCTCTTCTACACCTGTGGAAATATCTTCTGTGCACCGCGCAAGAAGATATTCTAGCCGCGCTAAGGATGAATTTCTCTCTCTTAGTGTTTTGTAGGTTGATTCGATAACTGTTGTTATGGACTCTAGAATTTTGTTGGGAACACTTAAAAAAATAAAATTATTCTGTAAATTTTCCTAACTAAACCTAGGTTGTTCTTTGTCTTGAGTGGGGAGAATTTTGGTGGCGTTACACTTGGTATCAGAGTGAGGTTCAAAAGCTTAGACCCTTGGGCACACTAGAAGACTTGAGACATGCATTTTAAACCTATTACAATATTAAACCTAGCACACTTTCAAATCTAGAGAACAACTTTGTTTAAAATTGCATAATTAGTGAACATGGAAAACTAAAAAAAAACCTAGAATAATGAACTAACTCTTGCATTGGTTTGTGCAGACGGTGCGCACAAGACGAGGGTTCATGATGTTTTTAATATTGTTCATGATGTTTCTTCTCCTTCCATTAGTGTACCTTTTCTTGTGACTCTTGAGTCTACATTTGGCATTCCCATAGAGCCTCCAAGTTATTCCCCTCCTCCCTCACCTCCTTCTCTTCCTTCCACATCCAATCCTCCTTCTTAGGTCCTCATGATCACTCATAATGGAAAAGTCCAACCTCTCAATGTGCCTCTCACTTCTTCTACTATTCTGTCACATGATATTCTATCCCTCATGCATGTTGTTGGTAATTTTCAAGCTCAACTCCATTCCCACACTCTTGAAAGAAAATCCTACTATGCTTCCATTAATAATAATTCTCTTCCAGGCAATCCAATCCCTAAAAAATTCACAATTCAACTTTCTTTAAGGATTTCATCATGACTACATTTACATGTTTTGATGGCACTTACAACCCTTACTTTCATCTCAAGCATTATCGCTTAACACTTGGGCTTGTTATTCTAATGACCACTTGCTCCTAAAATCTTCTCGTCATAGTTTTGTTGATCATGCTCTTCAATGGTACAATCATTTTCCTTGTGGATCTATTAGCACTTACTATGATGTGGAGGATGATTTTCTTGGGTGGTTTATGTTTAAAAATGGTCCTAGAGTTACATATGACCGTTTGCTTACTTTGCATCAAGGAAAGAAATACCTTTATAGATTACATCTTACGCTTCAATTCTTGTATGCATCAGTTATTATTTCAGCTAATTGATTTAGAAATGTAATTTATCTATTTTCATGGCTTAATTCCTACATTAAAGAAAACTGTTGTATGATACATGTGAATCTTTTACACTTTTGTGCTATAAATTTATTGATTTAGAACAAGATTTAATTGGATAACATGTTATTCCATCTCCTTATATTTCTTCCACTACTCCATTTCCACTACTCTTCTTCCCCTCTTCCATCTATTGAGCGTGTTCCTTGGTCCCCTCTCCTCCTCCACGTAAGTTTTCTTCCTTCACCTCTACCATTTCAGTCTATACCTAAGTCTTCTCCACCTCCTCCTCATGAAACATTGCACTTTCACATGTTTCCAAGACTCATGATGTTTTGGTGATTTACTTGATAAGAGCTTAATCCACTTGCCCTCCAATCAACATCATCTTCCTCATTGCTTGTATTGCTAGCGCGATAGACCTTATTGCAATTTCCACAACATCAATGGCCACCGTAACAATGATTGTTTTTCTCTTCATAATAAATTATAATAATTAGAAGACAAAGATATCATTTCCTTTGGATCTCACTATCGTAAGTGGTTCTCTTTATCCCATTCGATAAGCACACTTCCACCTCTGTCCACTTGTCTCCTCCACCCACTTCTAAGGTTTTTCATTCATCCACCTCGTAAGATTCATTATTTATCCATGTCCTCCAACTCTCTCCCCTATTGCTACATCATATCACCCTCCTCACACTGCTACTACATACCATTGGATTCCTAAGCCACCAATCTATGTGCTTCCCACCGCTACACCTCCCATGATCAACACCATTTCATCTGACATTTAGTTTGGAAGTTTCACATGATTCCACCATCCCTCAAAGGCATATCCATATTTGGCAGGTGATATCATATGATCACCTCATTACCCTATGAAGAACTCTAGTTCCATGGTTCATACTCGATTGCTGAGGGTCTAACTTTGAAATAAACCTCACACCATTCACTCTTCACACTCTGTGCTTCAATGATAAATCTTTCTAACATACACTTTTAAGCCATTTCCGAATGACACACTCTTGTTATATGGTTCATTCTTGATTGTCGAGGGGTCTTTTATAAATTAACCTCATATCATACTCATAAAAATCCATTAGGGGGCACATTGCTCCTACTATCACACTTACACATTTCATACCATTCCATTCCACTCATTTGTTGCATTTGCATATCTTGGTTGCACTTAATCTTGCTTACTTATACTACTTACATGATGTACTTTATTTACTATGCTAGCCAAATATTTTGTATGTTAATATATTTCTATATACACATGCACATTCACTTGGTCTCTAGTTGTGAATGCAGATCTTATAGTCTTACCACCTACAATGATGTTTGGATTGTAACTCTACTCGTCCCACCGAGGTTCATGTGCGGCCAGTACACTTACTACTCTTACACATTAAC